>JABVXW010000518.1:0-28484 GCA_013365375.1 Litomosoides brasiliensis | reverse complement strand
CAATTTACATAATTACCAGCTTATTACCATTTCTTGGTAACTGCTAAAATCTATTGAACTTAAAAAGTAAAGCATGGAATCACCATAAAAGCAATAAAAAATAGCTTACGAGCTTATCTGTAAGCACTGCTTGAAGGAAACCAGTTCCATCTCGAAGAACGAAAAATATCAACGACTTCCCTAAAGTAAGAAAAATTTATAGTCTTAATTAACAAAGAATAAGTATATTTTTTCGGAAAAAAAGAAGCAAAATAACCCAAGAAATCCCGTAAAAAGTAACTAATAAAGTTAAACATTTTTTTCAGGAATTTGAAAGAACGAAAATAAAGAAAATCAGAAATGTGAATTCTATACAACACCGGGTTGTGATAACCAAAAAATAATAATTCTAATATTGCGACAATTTTAGAATACCTTGTCGACGCATTCGATGAACCCATCCTTTAATGCAAACACGTTCATTGTGGTGCTTAATAAGGTCACGAATTTTCAGACCTGTGACAAATGGGAGACTTGTATCCAGTTCTATTTCTACTTTTTTTGCTTCTTCAAGAACTGCTGTTGATCTCTCTTCCGCTGCATTCTTCTTAAAAATTCAAAATACTGTACGGAAACGATTCACTGTATGAAGTTATCTATCTACATTTTAATTCATTTTCCATCGATAAACATGTACTGCAGACACCTCACCATTCGTCCTAAAAATTAAACTACTGAACTCATTTCTCGAAAAAAAAATTTTCACTTTTGCAGCAAGTTTTTCGATCTTCAACATTTCCTGCTCATAACGTTTCTGATTTTTCTTCATTGCAGTCTTTGAAGCAGCTTCCCATATCTGTTTGCCATCTTTCATTGTTCTAACCAAAAAATCACCTTCCGGAGATTTTGTTATCATCATTGCTTGGAAAAGCGTCCTGCAGTTCACAGTTTCATATTTTCTCTCACATTTCCTTTGGAAATCAAAATATTATTTGAAAGCAAAAAAAATTTAGATAACGCTACAACTTAATCCCCTGTTTTAAAATTTTAATCTAAAGTACAAAAAAAAACACCTTACCTCAAAGGTTTCAGTTCACTGCCATCATTGCTATCATCGCCAGTTTCCGGGCAGATGTAGACAGTCATCGCACTAATTCTCGTTCTACTAATTGCCTGAAATTTAAAAATACGACTGGCGGTCAACGTTGCTTACCGCTAATTCGAAGAATGAAATTATCTGTACATTCGCAGTTTAGGAAGATATATTCTGCAACTACCACTGTACATTCATACGTATCTTAACAGTTAGTTAGGCCTGCATTATACCAGGCACACGAATGCCATACCTAAAATCTTATCGCAGAACAATGCTGACACACAGTGGAATAAACGGCACGCAGACCAAATCAATCAAAGTATCTCAATGATATTGTCACCAAATGTAGCTCATGTTGGAGACAAACCGGGTCATTTGATATTCATGTTCCACAATCTCTTCAATGCAAACTGTACCCGTTCATGTGAGGTGAAATATTTGAGGGTGGAGGAGTAACTTCAAAGCAGTTAATTCAGTTCTGCTCAAAAAAACTAAACACAAACATAAAGAGTGCAAACAAATTTGTCATTTTGTATAGAAACCGATGAGTACTCGCTCTTTTTCTTATTTTACAATGTAACTGTTTTTTTTCATAATTTTTCACAATTATATCATTCAATCAAAAATTTTAAGAAAAAGAAGAGAGAAGTAACTGATTAGATTTTATTCAATGCTATAAATGTTAAAGTTAAACTGAATTTTTTGATTTTTTACAATTTATTTCAATTTCTCAATTAATCTGTTTCATTCTACTTTTTTGTGCTTTTGCACTGAAATGAATTTTTTTTGAATTAGCCATTTGTAAGTGCTAGAAAATGTCAAGAAAATTCAGTAATTGAATCAAAGTTTATGCTCATTTACTCTGCTAACTTTATGGTGTTAAAGGGAAGAAGGATTCTTTTAATATGCATGCTAACAAGGACGATGTAATCCTCAATGTGTTAACACTTTTTTTAATATTTAAAAAAAAGGAAAATAAATAGAACATGGAAAAATGATAAAGAAATGAGGACAGAGAAGCAGAGAGAGAGAGAGAATGGGAGAGGATGGGGGAAAAAATGTGAAGGATAAGTGATAATTATGGCTTCCTGAAATTAATGAAACGATTTTGGCTACTGAATAGGAGAGTTTCAAAAGAAGTTGAACATTTGAACAATCATTAATCTAATTTTCTTTAGCTAACCAAGCAGACGTGAAGAGCTTAAATGCTCTCTTATCTTCTTCAATCCATACTTTCTTCATTTTTCTCCCTACCCCTCCCTATCTCCCTTTACTATCATTTTTTTCTTCATTTCTCTATATATTTCATTTTCCCTTACTTTTTTCTTATGTATATGCATGCATGTGTGTGTGTGCATGTGTGTGTGTGTGTGTGTGTGTGTCTGTGTGTCATATAACTCTACAAGTTTTATCACTGTCAGTTTGCTTCCAATCAATGATATATGTGTCAAAAGTTGTATAAATTTTGTTAATCAATGATAACTTCTTGAATTTCATGAATTTTTTTAATCTGTTAATTTTAATTAATTTTACACAGTTTAAAATAGTTGCAAAATTAAGTGAATTCATATGCTTTCAATATGTATTATATGTGTGGAATAAATTATCGGATATTTTAATGAATTTTTAGAAATTATTGATGAGATTTTCTTTCTTTCCACCCTCTCTCTCACCTGTTTAATTTGCAAATAATTTTACCCTTTAAAGTAATTGTAAAAATTAATGAGAAAAAAAAATAATGAGAAAAAAAATAATATGACACGGTCATTAGTTACAAGTAATTTTATTTATCTGTTAAATCAATAAGTGAAGTGAAGTGAAGTGAAGTGAACTACTGGTTGCTTGGGTGTATGCATGCATTTTGTTTCATCGAACGGGTTGGGTTATTTTGTTGGGATTGTAGTAGTTCGTTCGTTTCCTCTTTCTTCCGTTCCGTCCTTTCATTCAAATTCAATAATAGCAAATAGCATTAGCACAGTTTGATTCGTTGAACTGAATTGTTAGCGATCTACAAACATACAAACATCACATCCAAAAATGTGTGTATTTTAAAAGTATGACAAATTAGCGAGAACGTACTTCATGTTGCAGTTGCACATTGTTCCTACACCTATGTGTTATCACAGTTGAAACATTGTGATCTGTTACCTTTTTCAGTTTCACCTTTCACTCATTTTAAAGTCATTTTGTGATTCAACACTCTTTTTGTAATAATTATTTCAATATAATTTTCGTGTCTTTGCTTGATAACTTAACTGATAGGTTAAAATTAAGTTTAAAAAATGCGAAAAACTGTTGTTAAAATCATAACATTTGGTTTTTTTTATTTCTATTAGAAATCAATAATTAAGATAATTAATTGGGAATTTTTTTTCACAATTTTCAATTCATTTCTTCCCTGATAATTTTTTGATACTGGTAAACACATTCTTCTTTTTTTGCAACTGAAATGAACTTCTCAATTCAGAAACCGGTTTCCGATTTTTCATATAGGAACATCATTGATTAAGTAGAGCAAGAGTAATCAAGCCATGAATTTTATGAAGACAAATAACTTAGGTAATTACATTGCAAATGAAACCGAAATGGATTTCACATATCGTATTGATTGAATTGAAAATTTTTTCATTCCACTGATAGATGTAATTTGAGAACTAATTTGATGAAGCAGAAGTCTCCTTCAACAGCACTAAATTGTTCTTTGTGTCACTTTCTGAGCTTATTATGTTGAAATTTGCTTGAAAAAAAAATGTAATTCATGCTGCTTTTCATTTCTGTTATGTATTTGATTAAATTTTCCAACTTCCTCACATTTGTCAATTTTCGCTTGCGCAAAGCTCTGAAATAATCGTTTAAATTGTCTATAACATTCAGTCTAACAAAGAATATATGTTCGTGCTAAGACTGAACACTTCAGCTAATTCACTCCTTCCTTTTTCCTTATCATCAATCGTTCAATGCGTCATTCCTATCTTTATCTTTTGATCTAAACATTAAAAAAAATTCTCTTACAATCTGTTAAATCCCTCCTTACAATTTTGCATCTTTTCATTCTTTCCTCATTTAAATGATAAATCGAATTTCATCAAATTCTACATATTTATAAATTTTTACTTGCATTACAGTAATAGTAGTAATAATGATAATTATTATAATTACGATTATTTATTATTATTATTATTTTGTTAATTATAATTTCGTAATACGTGTGGACAGTTGAATTGCGAACATATTTTTCTTGAATGTTAAAATTATTCATTTTGATAAATTTTGCATATTGTCACAAAACAAAAGATATATTTCTGTTCATTTTTTTTTCCTTCTTCCTTCTGAATTTTTTTTTGAACATTTCTTTCGCGCAAAAGTGATTGCAAAACTATTTGCAAATAACACGTAAAATATAAAGCGTAAAATAGAACTTTTTTTTGCCAATGAAATATGTTAATTTTCAGTCTCGTCAAATTACCTTGTCAATGCTTTTGGTTTACTTTCACGAAAAAAATTTCCGCCATCATCGACAGCAATATAATTTGAGATTTTTCGATAAGTACTAAGTGGATGAAATGTTTTACAATACGGAAATGTACTGTGATAAATCGGTTAATTCGTTCAACAATGGATTATCCACAGAGTCTCATTCAATGAATTCAATTGCTGGTCTATTCAAAGAGCATTTTCAGGTCCTATTACATTCCTACAAACTTCTTCCCTTATCATATTTTTTTCTTATCCGTTTATTTTGCTATTTACAAGAAGAAAAAAGTTTTTAAAAAAAGAGAAAAAAAAGGAGAGCTGTCCGACCAAAAATAACATTTATTCTTTCATTGATTTTCATCTCAAAATCAATGCCTAAACATTTTAAAGAACAAAAAAAGGCATGCATACATATGCATATAAATTTAAAAGAGCAATTGGAAAAGAATGAAAAGTATAACTTAAGTTTGAAATAGGAAAAGACGAGGAAGAGAAAGAAAAGTGTTCCTTTAACATTGAATTTTTTTTTATCAGTTCAGAGTGTTGATAAATGATGTAAATGTTAGAAATTATACACTCTTCGTGAAAATGCCTGAAACTTACTTTATCTCTCTCTTCTTCCCTCCCACCCTCGTAATTTTACGTATATTTAAATTTATGTAACAATACTATTTAAAAAAAAAATCTCATTGAAATACTATGTTCGTAATATTTAGTTAAATTTATTAGGTAAAATAGAGGAAAGTGTTGCTTTCATGCATGACTGAGCGAAATTACAAATACACTGAAATATTAATAAATATTTTTGTGATAGAACCATTGCAGTATGTGTAGGCGTGTAGATCCTATTTTTTTTCACTTTCCTCTATTTTTACCTAATAAATTTAACTAAATATTATGAACATAGTATTTCAATGAGATTTTTTTTTCAAATAGTATTGTTACATAAATTTAAATATACGTAAAATTACGAGGGTGGAAGAGAAGAAGAGAGAGATAAATATGAATTATATTTGAATTAAATTCATATTTATAATTTTCCAGTAAAGCAATAATAAATTAGTATGAGTGTTGGAAAGTACAGAGCGGTTAAGTTATGTGATGTTTAAAAGTGCTTAGCAATCTTTAACTACTATTGCTATACTTTAGTACTCACTCATCGTAATATCTCACTTCGTTTGTTTTTTCGGTTTTTTTTTTAGTTTACAGAAATTTATAAATTTCTTCTAACTTATTTATTGATCATTTCAACTACTACTAACTTTCAAAATGATTGTTTTTTTTTGTTTCTATAAACTATTTTTAATATCTTAATGGATGAGATGAAAAATAGTAGTATTATTCCAATAAGATTTGTAACTGTTCATATTAAATTGTTGTGATTTAGCATTTAAAGTAAGTATAATGTATAATTCAAAGGTACTGTAAAATTTCTCTCTACCTTTGCATTCCAGTTTTAAGAAAGGGAAAAAAAATTTCCTATTCTGTTTTAACAATCAACATCTTTTGTTGCAAGAAGTATGCTACATCACATGTCCTGCAATATGCAGAAATCCTGCAATTTCACTTCTAAATTTCATTTATCTGTCTGACTCGATCATTAATTAACCGATCAAACAGCTGTTCCAATTACCTACTTGAACTCTGTCATTTCTTATTGATTTTCCGCTCAGCATAAATTACGATATTTTGCTTGAAATTGTTGGAAAAAAAAGAGGGCATTGATTTTGCTCGTTCTCTTCTCTTCCACAATTATTATTGTCACATACGAAATTACTTCATCATTTTTACAACACCCAAATTTCTTTCCTTCAAATTCTAAAATGTTCAAATTGCTTTTCTTATCCTAAATTTATTTTCCTACATTGGTTAGTTCAATTAAGCAATAGAAATGATTTTTAATTAATTTAGATTGATAGTTGATTTTTGAATGAAATAAAAGCTATCGTAGCTATCGTTGTCATCATTAATACTAACACCACAACAACGATGTAAACAATTTATAAAATTTGAAATCTTTGAGGTTGCTAAGTATGAATTTTGAAATATCAATGCAATGGAATGGAATCTTTTTGTTTTTTTTTTAATTTTTGGATATATAAATAATTTGAGTTTAATAAAAGTAGAGTGGAATGATAGGAATGAAAAGTGTTTGCAAATAAGTCCTATAATTATTATCAAATGATATATCATTGAGCTTCATCATTTAATGCAATTTCATTTCCCAAAATTGTAATATTTGTGTTAAGCATAAAATTTTTCGCATTTTTTTGAAGAAAAAAAGAAATTCATACCGAAATAAAAATATTTATTTTAGTCAAATTTTATTACAACCTTAGAGGAAAGTAAAATTATTTAGCTAAGTTTGTACTTCCCCGCCTCTTCATTTCAATTTGTAATTTTGCAAATTTTTTAATCATTTCAATTTATAAATTTACGTCATTTTTTTTCCGTCCATCACTAATCCTAATCTTCGCAACTTGTACTATTTTTATTTCCTTTTATACAAATGTGTGATAGATTAAACCTATTTTTTAGGATCAATGAAATGCGCTATCATTACAATCACTAAATGATTAGTCATGTTATCCTTCGGCTTTGAGAGAGAGAGAGAGAGATTTTTTTTAGTGAAAAAGTTTTTGTAGCAATCGACTCTCAATGATAACTTTTTTTTCTGCTATATCTCTGTCTCATTCTCTTCTCTCAAACTTATCTTTTATTCTCTTTTTCTTTTTTTTTCGTTATGTTTCATTAAATTCATTGGTTATCTTCTTTTTTTTTTCAAATCTTTTTAAATCGTGGGAAAGTGAATGCTAACTGCATGATAGCTGGACTATTCAGGTTAGATCATATACACTCATCTAATTTCAATTTTATTATACCTGTTGTGTGTGTGTTGTGTGTGTGTGTGTGTGTGTGTGTGTGTGTGTGTGTGTGTGTGTGTGTGTGTGTGTACATATATATATATCTACGATTCGTAGTGCTAAATGATAGCATTTTCTCGATGCATGCAATGCAATATGTTGTAATTTTCATCGGTCTGACGATCTTCTAATCGGAAAGATAGTTACCTGTGAAATGTTTCCCGATATTTCATGAATTTTGATCTTCCCTCACTCCTTTTTTTTCTCATACATTTCAGAGGAGCGGAAAAAAACAAAGTTTAGCTTCTTCTGTTTCGCTTGTGCATTTCAGCTACGTACAAACTCACACTTAAACATTCCCCCCCCCCCTCTCCCCGTTCCTCGTACATCCTTTCCTCATCCATCCTTATTTATCCTAAACGCAAGTGAGAAGGAAGTGAAAGAGAAGAGGTCCTTGCAACATTTTTTTTCCGAAACTCTTTCATGCTGTTTGGCAAGTACTGAGGATGATAGCCTTAGTAAAAGGCCCTTTCTTGCATTCCTCTCATTCATTCATCCTAACGTAACGTTTTAACCTTCTCCCTCCCTCTCTCTCTCTCTCTCTCTCTCTCTCCCTCTCTCTCCCTTTCTCTCTCTCTCTTCGTTCCATCTCTTCATAGAGAGAAATTTTTTTTGCTAAATTTCATTACTGTCAGTGAGGAGTTGATCGCTTGCATTTTGTAAACACTTCCTTTTTTTTTTGCTGCATTTGCAGCAGTGACGGACATTTTTTTCTCTTTCCACTTTTCCATCCCATTTGTTGCAAGTATTTGCGTTTCGCACTTCTCATACTTTTCTCTCTTCCCTCTCTCCCTATCTCTCTCCCTCGCTCATCCTCTCTCTCTCTTTCATTTCTCTTCTCTGTTGATCACATTCAGTCTTTTTTCATCTTTTATCTAAATTTACGAATAAATTGTATAAGAAAATGTTTATCATCTAATAATCAAATTTGAGCTTAAACATTTTTAAATATTCCTATCATCATTTCTCGATTACATGTGAAAAGTGTATATTCATAGGAGAGAGAGAGAGGGAGAGGGAGAGAGAGTACGAAGTTGCACAGTTTTAATTTAAATGAAACTAATTCCATCCTATTTTTTATAATTAAAATTATCCGAAAATTATTTGTAAAATAAAAGTTACCAGTAAAAAATTAAGTTTTTTCATTTCATTTTCAAAAATATTCCATCTGAAATTTTTTTTTAGCAAATATGCGTAAAATATTTTGCTGATATTATTATTTTTGATGAATGATATTTGTTGGAGCGAATCGATTTGGTAGTGTAACTGAACTGAACGGCACAGTATACCTACCGCGTTCTCTGTAAATAATCATTTGATAGAAATGAAATGATTAACTCAACTCATCCACTCACTTAATGACTAATTAACTAACCAACTAACTGAGTGATTTTCATTTCTCTTACCTTTTTTTGTTTAAAAAATATAATTATGGAATACCTTCCTCAATTACTCTTCTCTTATTGCATCTATTTTAGTAACCTCTAATTTTAGGTATTTTTTTTATTTTATTTGTTCTTTACATCATTAAGATAACTGTTGTTTAAAAAACAAGTTTTTCACAGCCACTTATTCACCTTTTTGCATTTATCATACTGAAAACCTCTCGTTTACTTGTCTCCTTCCCTTTTTTTTTCCTCTGAAGTAAAATAATTTTTTTTTGAATTGAGATATTTTATAAAAAAAGGAGAAAAAACAATTAACCGGTACAGTTAAATGTTTTTTTTTCGGTTAGAATTAAACTGAATTTCTTCAAATACGGATTAGTTGATTTCAATTTCAATTTCAGATTAGTTGATTTTAATTTGATAAAGCAATAGTTAGATTGTTTTATCAAATTAAAATTAACCTTAAGATAGTTCATAGTTCAAAAGAAAAAGTAAAAAGAATGACAGATTCAGTAGGAAAAGGATAAAAGTGCTTCTTCATTTTCTTCACTCTTTTTTCTCTCAACGCAGTGTAGTTTGGCGCAAACGGATTAGTTCATTTATCTATCTTTAAGCTTTAAATCTTTAGCCTTATAAGTAGCAGTATTTAAATTTAGCTAGAAAGTAGTGAAATTTCTATTGAAGTAAAAAAGTGCATATACTTGCGGAAGTGCTCGTCAACGATTGTTGTAAACAAATTAACAACACTGTAGGTTAAAAATTCCCTCAGATGTGATTGTAGTAAAGGTAAATTTCTCTGAATGATTGACAAATGTTATAAATTTAAAAAAAATTTCCATCAAATTTAAATGGAAATGTTTCTAAATTAGTAAAATTTTGAAATTTTTCTTACATCAAAAGAAGAATTTCTTCCTACATTTCCAGCACGTAGAAAGATTGGCTGACAATCAAAATAACGCACCATGCAAACGTGTTTTATTCAAGCAAAAA
Organism: Litomosoides brasiliensis; assembly: GCA_013365375.1. Taxonomy (NCBI): domain Eukaryota; kingdom Metazoa; phylum Nematoda; class Chromadorea; order Rhabditida; family Onchocercidae; genus Litomosoides; species Litomosoides brasiliensis. The sequence continues at coordinate 18,633 of JABVXW010000518.1, read as the reverse complement.
AAAAAAATAATTTTTTTTTTGTTAAATCGATTGGAAAAAACGTCAAAAACATTTCACAGCCATTTGTGCACTTATTTGTTAATTAATCATTCATCAACGTAAATTCTTTTTTTTTGTTGCTGACGAAATGCATTGATGCATTCTGATCATCACTTCTTTCGCTTGTTATTATGAAATTTTTCTCGAAAATAAATATTTGAAATTTTCGTCAAATTTAAAAAAAAAAAAGATCATAAATATTACACGAATTTCTGTATGGCAAAATGTTTCGTACTAATTATGTATGAAAAATAACGACTGTAAAATGTTATAACAATCATTTCAATAATGTTAATTTTAAATTGCTTAGATGGAAATAAAGTCAACAGGAGGCTGCTAATGAAATTATAAGTAAGTGTTGATCTTTGCTCGTTAACATTAATAAAATTTTGTGACAAAAAAACGAAAGTACTTCATTTCACATTTGCTAACTCTTCCACTTTCACAGTGTTTTCACACCTTCGCTTTCAATTTTGCAAAAAAATCTATAAATTTTAATATTTCAAAAAGTAATTGATTGGTTAAAAAGAATTAAAAAAAATATAAGAAATTTGAATTTAAATTTATAACAGTATGGCAGTGCTTAACAAATGATAATTATCGGTTGCACTTATAGATTTAAAAATGATATCTAATAAGATAGCTGCTGTGTTAATTAATATTCTATTATTGTATTACATATATTTATGATAATAAATTAAATAGTTCTTACTGAATTCATTGAAATTTCTTCCAGAAAGATATAAAATTTTAAGTAAATATTCAATTATAATATTCAATTATATTGAAAACATTTCTATGTAAAGAAATAATTTGTTTTTTTCTTTTAAATTGATGAATGATATCTTTCACAGATAAATCAACACGAAACATACGACGATATTTACAATTGTGATATCGGATCCACACGTGATACCTTTCAAATGTCTTATGGCGAACATCGAGGAACATTTGCTTCCGGTTCCTCAACTATTACTTCTTCTGTAAGTTAATTTAATTAACCATTTTAAGTGCACCAATAAATTATATTGCTCAGCAAACATTCTTTCTAGAATTTTTTTAATTGAAATTTTTTGAAATATCTTGAAATGTTAAAGATATTTCTTGAAACATAGAGGAAGTTTACATGAAATGGTAAAAACATATGTATTATTGAATAAATGAGCAAAAAAAAGAGGTGTGAGTAAAAAATGTAAAAGTGATGAAGTTATTTCTATAAAGTTACTTCTATAAAGTTATTTTTCAGATGAATAAATTTAGTATTATGGAATAATATGCATACTTTTTATTGAGCACCTGCATTTCCATTTATTTGACATATTAGTTTTTTTTTTCCTCCCATGGAATTTCCTTAGTATTATCTTCAAAAATTGCCGTCTGATAATTAGCAAGGAAATCATTAACAGATAACTTTTTATGTCAAAAACAAAAAAATTAGCTATGCATAGAATAATTTTATTTGATTTTGAAAATTTTCATATATTCTTTCATATAGAAGTGGTAATTGTTACATAAAAAAGTTTAATGATGCAATTCTTTAACAAACCAATCATTTTGTTAATACTTTAAAAATAAAATCACAATAATTGATAATATAAATATTTTGATGGTACAGAGGTAAGTGAGGTAATAATTATCAGCAATAAATTCATTTTACACTTAATCACGTATGTGGAACGTGATGAGAATGAATTTGAATTTGTACTGATTTTTTTAGAATGAATTTTTGATTACTGATATTTTTCAGCAGTTAGTTATCTTTCCATATTTTCCAGCTTTTTTTTTTCTTATGAACATCATATTAATTAATGATTGCTGGAAATGCAAGAAATTGTTCTTTACATTTTCCTTCCAACTGATTGTTTTTGAAAGAACTTGTGTGAAGTGGAAAATAGGTGCATCAAAGTTCGCAGGTGCTAAAACAAAATAGAAATGTTAAAATTATTATGGAAATCTGTCTTGTAAGTTATTTATGCATCTGTTACTACCTGTACAGTGTCACCTGTTCATCCATTTCATCCGTTGAAATGATAAGATGGAAATAAAAATTGTGAAAGTTTCATGAAATGCAAAGAGAATTTAATATGATAGTTCTTTATTAAATTTTTGTATGAAAAAATTTTTTTTAGTGAAGTTCTTTTTTAACTGAAAAAAAAACACGAATTTCTTCCACAGAGCTTTGAAAAAAAACACCCCAAATTTTATAAAAATTTAAATTTGATAAAGTTTTTGTGTTTCTTTGGTTAAAAATCATACCGCCCGATCTGTAAAAGAAGTAAACGGCTTAGTGAAGAAAAAAAAACAAGTTAACTTTTGCTGGTATTGGAAACTGTTTAAGATTTCTTTTACTGTAAGTTGAAAAAAATTTTTAAAAAAAGAAATTTTTTTTAAAGAGTATGAAGAGAAGAAAGGAGGAAAGCTACGTTTCTTAATAAATCTTAATTCTTATAAATAATATCGAGTAACAAATTTATTCCATTTATTTTTGGTATAATTTTTGGATGATCAAAAAATAATTTCCTTGAAGGATATGGGAAAGCAAAATGGCGAAATATTGGGACCACTGGAGATTGACGTCTCAGAAATAACTGCTACAACGTACAACAGTTATGACGCAAAAAAATTGCAACGAGAAAATGCTCAGTCGTTACATCATAGGTATGATATTTATTTAGTTTTTTTTTTTGCAGGAAAAAAAATTGTTAACTAACTATGAAAAATAAAAGTCATTCAAATTATTTTATACTTTTACTTAGTAATTTGTTTAGCAATTTTTAAATTTAAATATATTAAGTGATTAAATACAATTCACTGAATAGTTCACTTTGCAAATTATCATATTTCTTTTGTATTATGTAAATTTCTAGTATTAATTTTTGCTTTTTATTACAATTTTTTGATCATTAGATTATGGATGGAAATGAAAAAATGATTGTGCTAGAACCATTACTTAGATCCATTTAGCTTTTAAAAATATTTATGAATTAAGGCTTTCTCTGAAAACCCTCAAAAAAAAAGAGCTGAACTAAATACATACTAGAATGGCGTTAAGTGATGGAGCAGTAATAACAATGTGTAATTCTTCGGCAGCAACAATGAGGTCAACTACAACGTCAAGTAGTACTAGTATTGATGATGGTTCCTGTAATATTTGTCCAGTTCAATTGAGTCACGAAAGCAAGACAAAACAGGACAACGTATGTCAATTAATGACAACTGCTGATCGAGAAACATTGAACGAATCGAGAGTGCCATATCAGTAAGTTCAATAAAAAAAATATTATTCATATTTGTTATGAATTTAAGTTATGATGATATATTTTGTTTTGCATTTTCAACAAACATCCAAAATGCTAAATAGATTAGATTGATAGCAATATTTCAAGAAAAGACTGAATTATTTCCAAAAATGTAGTTTTACTTGAACTTCTCACTCTTTAGCCTATCTGATAGATTATTCCTATCAGGTTTGTAGGAATAATCTATCAGTACTACTATAAGTTGTAGAGGGAAGTAGCATGTAGTGTTTTAGCATTATTAATAAGATTATTACTGATGAATATATGACTCAAAAACGTTGCAATTCACCAACCTGGTGTATTTATTATTTCCTTACAGCAGTAATAGATATGATAATCAATGATCATTATTAACAGCGATATTTATGTAAAATTAAATCGTTTGAAAAGATGAAAATTGCAGGAGAAGAAGTGAACGAACACTACCGAAGGGCCGTTCGGTTAGTGTAACAAATGTACATGACTTCAATGGTAGTAGTTCGGGTAACACAATTGCAGCTACAGTGATGTCCCTGAAACAGTTTGCATCTCAACTTCGATCACCACGATTCTTCGAGCCTGTGACAAATTTGAAATGCTTTGTACCATATACACCACCGCCTATGTTAAGTCCAATGAGGCGAGGCTCAGGATTATTTTGGAAAATTTCGCAAACTCCACCATCAAAGGTGTTTCATTTAGTTGCGTAATAATGATAGATTGGATTATTGCTAGAATTAATCCTTCTACTTGCTTATTTGCAAATATTTCTGATAAATCAGTGATATCTTCATACAAATATTTTCGTTGTACTGAAAGATCTAGTTTAGTCGAGAGCTTGAAATATACAGTTCGTACTTCTGACACTGTCATTTATAGATCAGTATGCTACAGTCATCACAAGGAAATAATGATTTTGACAAAGCAGGAGGTAGGAATTTCAAAATATTAGAATTCATTTTTTATTGCTAAATTATGAATTGCTTAATTTAAAACATCACGTAGTCGTTTTTACTTCTAATCATTTCAAATTCCACCGTTGTAATGTTGTATTTTTCAAAATGTATAACAGTTTTTTTTTCAATCATTTCAACTTAATGTAGCAGAAAGTAGAAATTACTAATTTCAAATAAAATACACAAAGTCATATTTTTGAACAAAAAAAATGATAATTGAAATTACAGCATGTAATTGAATAAAGCATATCATAACTATCCTAAGCCATGGAAAGTTCAATACCATAAAATGTATTGATATATTCTTACAGCAAATGAGAATCATCACGAAAGTGAAACAGACGAAGAACCAATTGGAAAACGTTTACGGCGATGCATTACGTCAACACTGCAATCGGTTAAGGAAGGTTCTACAGATGAGGAGCAGCAGGAGTTGCGGACACCGATTCGAAAGAATGGATTATGCTATTCATCGCAATTTTTTGATGTATGTTTATCCTTTCTCTTGAAAATAAATTTTTGAAAATGTTATAAATAGTGAAATGTTATTTGCTGTTTGGGTTTATAATAAATGTTTCTTCTTTGTCTAAAAAACTGACTTGTTGAATTAGTATATTTTTGATTTTTAAAAGGGAATTACGTTAGTTAGCGTAATAAATCTGTTTTATTACGAAATTGAATTAGGTACTTGGCTTTTCAATTTCTTTACTTCTTTCTTTTGTTATTTATACATTTACTTATTTCGTGAAAGATCATTTGAATTTCAGTGGATTTTTTATAGGCTAGATTACTACACTTGGAAGCCTTACGAAAAGAGTCGGACATTTCGTGGAATAGTTCTGGCTCATCGAGTATACCGTCTGATACAGCAAATTTATCCTCTCCTAGGTGATTTAATTTCTCAAAATTTTTAAGCTAAAGACTTTTTTGTTTGTTTAAAATATTGTCAATCTGCAAATGGATTGAACACTTAAGTTACGAGACAGAAATATGTGAATGGATCAATCAACACATATCCAATTTTTTTATCAGATACTCATATAATCGATTTTAGAATATTCTAAGAATACTTCAACTTCATTTTGATTCAGTTACAAATTTTTAAAATTTGAGATATTAATCTATTTATTGCTTACTGAATATTTTATTATTTTTGTGCTGTTTTATCGTCGGGAACTATCGAGATGAACCATTTGGGCATATTTCGTAATTAATTTTTCTATATGAAAGTAGTTTAATAATGGAAGTGAACAATTATTTTCAGGAAATTATCGGCTTCAGTAGACGGTGAAACTCTAAAGAAGAATTCGTCTTGCTCCGATTTCGGTGAAGAAATTTATATTGCTCCAGAATCTGACGCTGTGCCGTAAGTTGTAATTTCGTTAAAGTGTTTCGGTTGCTGTTGAAACATTTGGATTTTATCTTTTGATAGATTTTGGAAGTTTTTAGTCTTTCAGAGATTTGATTTTATATTTATAGGCACATTAACTGTGGACGTGATTATCAAGTAAAGGTTAAAAAATGGGCTGATCGTGCAATAAGCAATGAAGAACGTGATGCTATACCTGATCGCGACGATGCGATCTTTGATTGTAACGTCATTGATCATCTGGACGATTCTGCTGGTATTATTATCTTTTACCTTATAATCTGAAGAAATTCAGTATGATAAAATGAAAAAGAACTCTTGCACATCAACAATCCTATCTTCGGTTTTTTAGATACTCCTTTCGTGATAGTGTAAATTGTTGCTGATATTTTTTCAGTTGAAGCCTATGAATTGTTAGCTTATAGCAAAGCGGTACCACGGCCAGGTAGGAACAGAGAGTTGGCACTACATTTGCTAATGGAAAACAAGGTTTGCATGTGCAAGATTGAATAAGGCATTCGATATTACCATAAAATTCTCTCGTGCATGCTTTTTCTGAATATTCTCCGTAATCCAAACATCATTGTTCCATTATTTGGTATCACATTCTTTCCAGATATTTTCATGTATCTACTTATTAAGGGGAATATTCAAGAAGCTGTTTTGGATTTAATGCGATCGGATACATTGGACTGGAGTCAGTATCCGATCATCTACAATTCGGTATATACTGATACAAGTTCTTGGACGCCAGAGGAAATTAGTTTCTTCCAAGATGCCATTTACAAAGGCGAAAAAGATTTCCATCAAGTCGCATCCGACGTTAGTTTTATATAACTTTTTTCTTTAAACATTAAGCCTTAAAAATATATTGTTATTGCAACACTACACTAGCGCATCTGTTATGTACGTCTGACTTTATAAGATTGTCTCTAAGTGAATAAGGATATGCGGCTAGTCCAAATTCAGGAAAAGGTGTGGATGAGACAGTAACCATCATGAATATTGTGGATATAACTTACAGTTCTTCCATTTTTCATGTCCATGTTATCCGTTCTTATACTTTGCAGTTGGGTAACAAAACAGTGAAACAATGCGTGGAATTTTATTACATGTGGAAGAAAGCATGTCCAGATGACTATCGAAAACTAAGAAATTTACGACGTAAACGTCAGTTGCTGGAAATGCAACAGCAGGTTGTTTAATTTGTCATACTTTCCGTCGTAGTTTATTAAAATAATATTCACAAATACATCAAAATTTTTTATTTGTAATACATGAACTTCACTAAAGCCTTATAGATTTTAAATTTAATTTTTGTTTTTAAATATGTTTAGCTGGATTTAATGGAAAGTTACAATCTGAGGTCGAATAGTCGGCCAGTCGAAAGTGGTGAATTGTCAGGTTTAGAAGAAGGAAGTGATCTGTCTGCTATTTCACATGGCACCGAGTAAATCTGTTTTTTTTTTTCGCCCGAGTAAAATACATGAATCTTTTGATTTGCAAATAGTATATTTTAAGGTTGAAAATTGTCAGTTACGTATTTCTTGATGTTTTTTACTTCTGAAAGCTTATTGATAGAACAACGTATATTTGTATCATATTTTGCTATCGCAAAATTACTGGGATTAAAAAATGTATTGTAGAATTAATAAATGTCAAGGTGTGGGAATTAGAAATTAGAAGTTAAAAAGAATGATTTTGTAGAAAACTAAAACTATAATTAAAGATTTTTAATTTATACGCATATATTTCCGAAATTTTTTCGCTTAAGTTTTGTGTTTTTGCAGCATCTTATTTCAGTAAAATGAAAAGTGGACTTTCGGATAGAAATATAGGTTGTACGCCGATAGTACGGAAGTACTCAATGGCAAAATTTGGAGAGATGCCACATTCAAGCGCTCTATCATCAATGATCATGGGAAATGATGCTATGCCTCGATCTTCTGCACATGTAACACAGTAGCACATCTTCTTATGTTTTCAGAATATACACTCACTCAGGCATTCAAGTCACCTATAATTATGAGATATCGGATTCAGATTTTAAGTATAACGAACAGCAGGGTTTTCGGATTTAGAAGTAGCACTATTTTCAAAGTTTGTAACAAAGAAAAAAAAAGTTGATATGAGGACTAGGTTGTAAAAATTGTGATAGGCATGTTTTTAAAAAAAAGTGCTCACTTTTTTGCTTTCTTATCTCATTTGAGCAGTTTTAACGTGCATACTTAGTTTCTGTCCACATTACTCTTAAAATGTTGAGAATGCAAATAATTCACGAACGTTTTTTTTAATGTATACTTAAAAAGGCAAATACATCTGATAAGATTACCTGCCACTTTCTCATCACTACATCATCACTTTTGTAGTTGCATCGAACACCAGTAAAAAAGGGTGCTCAACCGGCAGCTGATGGCTTCTTCCATTGTCGCCTTTGTGATAAATACTTCGAAAAGGTAAATTCTTGTTTGAATAAAAATTGCGTAACTGTTTTGAATCCATTATCGTTTTGGGCAGTGGTTAAAAGGTGTTGTTGAGAGCTGCATATTTACAGAGCATTTCAGTGCTCTGTTTTGTTTTACTTTCGTTTTGTGACTCGTTTGTTTAGTTTTGTTTTGCTTTCATATGGAATATTTAAGATATTAAATGATTTCTTTCTTCTTTACAGGTGAAAAGTTTGAATGCTCACATGAAATCGCATGCAATGAAAGCACGAGCTGAAGCTGAAGCAGCACAGTCACACCTTAATTTGCAACATCATGACAATAATACTAAAACAGCTGATGCTAATAACATTGAAAAAACAATATCAACAAAAAGCTTACAAGCGACTGATTCAATGTCGTTTGTTCATCGTCAACATCATCAAAAGGAGCAACAACAAAGTTTGTTAAATATCACCGATCCATTGAAAGTTAGCATCGAGAGATCAACTATGCAAGTAAATAATTTTCCTGCTGTAGTTCCAACTACAGCAGCTATTGTTACTTCAGAACAGCATCTATTCGGTCCAGTTATCGGAAAATCAAGAGGCAATGGAAGGCTTGGTCAAGATCTTTTTATGCAAACACCTCTAACCTCAGATCATCATCATCAGTTCACCCAGAATACTCTGATGTCCGGTTCGCTGGGTCTAGCAGCTCATCAGGCTCTCAATCAATCTCTTACTGCTGCCAGTGTTCTCAATCAGCTTCCACAAGCACAAGCATTGCAATTTTTAAACAATTTACAACATCCAGCTATCACTCATTGATTTCGTGAATTATCGTCATTCGTTGGTTTCGGTTTTGTTAACAGTAACATTCGTTTCCGTTTTCCTTATTTCATGTTTCTGCTCATTTTGCCTCTTTGGTTTTTTCTTCTTCTTCAATGTTCATGTAAGAATGTAGTACTGTTCTCTTTGCTTCTGCCAAAAAAACAGGGTCTTTGAGAGGGCAACAACAAAAAAAGGCACACCTCATGGAAATTCCGATGAACTTCTTTAAGAGCAAATCAATAATAATCTTTTGAAATTATGCTAAAGAGAAACTGGTTATGCAATTTGTAAACGACAAATTTTTCATCCCAAACTTGTAGGGAAGATAAAATTTTTCTCGTACAGCTCTGGAAGCAAAAGCTTTGAATAATTTTGAATCTGCTGTCACTAAGTTGATGTATATGTTTCTTTATTAGATCTCTTTCAGGGAGGTTTTAAGAATTAAATATTCATTGTGTATCATATTTGTTTCTCATTTGAAGAATCTTCAGTTTTGTTTTGTTTTTTTTTTAGATTTAATTCAACTTAGGATTAAGATTTATTTAAGAAATGTAGAAAGTATAAGGAGAAAGTGGTATTTTATAGTACATAAGTAAAATGATTAGCTTCAGAACAGAAGGATTGTGATACGAAATTACTTTTTCACTTTTTAAATAAGATACTATTGACATTCACTATCTGTATTTCATGGTAACTGTTAAAACTTGCTTATAAGGATTTCAAGTGTGGAAGAAAAGTTGCCACTAAATGCTAATTATTAGTATTTGCCCCGATGTATGAAACAGTTGTACAAAGAATCTGATCGATAACTCTACAATTAGTGTCGTGAATGCGAGTGATATCTGTCAACTATACTACGGTTTTAATCGAAAGGTGCTTGTTGATAACGAAATTCGGTAATGTGATATAAATTTCACCTGTTCAGACATATGAAAGGATTGAATTGAATTATCATCGTGTTTGTGGAGCGCAATATGTACGAGAGGTATTTAGCGGTACGTAGTATGATATTTATTTCAAAATAAGTGAAGAACGCACGAATTTCTGCATCCAATTAATCCATCCGAATCATTTTCATCAGAAAGATTTTTATTTCTTCTAATTTACCTGGCAAAGCAATCGTCACAACTTCAAGACATGGAGTTGTGTAAGTATAGTAACTGCTACTTTATTGTTAGAGTGAAATATGAGGTACCAATACTATCATAAGACATGAAACTACCTCATCCCAAACATTTCATGTATTATCAATGCTTCTCTTCTTTGCACATCTACATATTTCAGATATATTTTATATCAATGGTATAATTCCTAGCAGAATTCATGATAAGTACCTGAATGCAGCGATATTTCAGGTTTAATTACAATTTCGTAGATGAGCTCAATAACTGTGGAGATCAATTGTCGTAGGAAGTGGCAAGAGATGCTTCCTATTTGTGTTAGGATGAAAATAAAACGTATCGTAGCTTTCTAGTTATTAGTTTTCCCTTTTGAAATGGTTTTTTTTCAGTGTAGAAGGAAGTTGGGAATCACAATGTTTATTTTCCTAATTTAGTACCTAAAATAATTCTTAACAAGAAGAATGAGAGAAATTTCTTTTTTTTTTGTTCAATACTTTATTGGCTAATTTGTGGAGAATTTGATGTGTAGTGAATGTAAAAAATTCTGTGGCCTCTCTACCATTCTCTATTGTTAATTTCGCTCTTTTTTATAATAACTTTCTGTAAACACAGAAATTCTTATTTTTAAATTAATTTTCCAACTACTACTTCTTCAACATTTTTCATATTTCACCTCTTCAGCAGAATGAATTAAAATTTTACACAAAATTTTTCTCAATTCCCAAACGAATTAATGTAACTAATTCCTGTATCAATACATAATTTATGAAAATTTATACATTTCAATGCAATTATTCGTTTTTGCTTGAAATTACAGCAGGGAAAGGAGAGGGCTGAAGATTTCACCCTAAAATAACTTGAGATAATTAATTAATTGATGTATTTTAAATTTGGTTCGATAAATTTTTAAAGTGAATATTAACCCGGACGTGAATGATGCTGTTGTTTGTGCATCATTAATTTACAGGTATGTCTTATGTTAATGTATGCACACACATATTATGTAAAAAATGCCTATGTTGTCTATAATTAGGATTTTTGGTCTGTTCTTGTTAGTTCAATGTATCAACGATGTACTGAAATTTTATACGTTGAATATTATTTAACAACTTAAAGTTATTCATGCAGTAATAGTGTCGAAAAAATTTGAATAATTTGTAAATTCAATATAAGATTTTTAATTCACTAAAATTACCTTATGGGAAAAAATTGATTTCTCTTCATTTACATTCCCTATCGTATTATTAATTTATGATGATTACCTTCTTTAATTGATAATAATCTCGATACTAAAGATTAGCTATTTTTCTTCCTTGAAAGAACATATGCCGCCACTTTGCAAGCTATTTAAATTCATTATATGATCATTGTGTGTCAGAATTTATCAGACAGTAAGTAGCAATTTCTGCGAAAAATTTTGCAAAATGGATGATGTTTTTCTACAATTTGCATCGCCGAGAATACTCATCAAAAATGGACTGAAGTTTTTTGAAGTCTTTGGTGGAGTATGTATCCTGAAAGATGAACAGTTAGGACATTTGAATAATTGAGTTCGGTTCTGGAATTTCTAGTAATGTATTTGGTTAAATTAAATTGAAAAATCTTTGGAATAGGTAATGTAAAATGTGAATTGATTTCGCAAAACTCTAAATTATCTAACATAAGAAATTTGTTAGCAAAAGCTTTTTTTTTAAATTGTATAATTTATATATACTTGAATAATTCAATAAGATAAAGGTAATTGCATACCGATGCATCTCCAGTAATTGCAATAATTTGTTTCGTATCAGGCGGTACATTCTCATCTTCCACTGATACCACTTTCAATCCTATTCCTTTTCTACGAGCTGCTTGACTTGCTTCACTTGTATCATCATGTAAAAGAAATGTAAATAAATTCATAGTTTTAATTATAATTTGTAGAAGAGGAACTAAACTCTTTCATACAATGTTTCTACATTAAGCTAATAAAATTAAATAATGAACTTTAGTTTTCTCAAGATAGCATTTATTAGAGGAGATGATAAAGGATGTAAATTAAAATATGAAATAAAGTGGAAACCTGTGAGTATCCATCAGTAAAGATAATCATCATTCTTTTAGCATCTTTTCTTGCACCAAATTTTTTATCGAATTCATTGATTGCATAATAAATGGCTTCACCGGTACGTGTTGTACCACCATTTAATGGTGTTTGATGTAAATCTTTGATAGCTTCTTCTGCTGCACTGTGTTTACGTAAATGAAATTGCGTACGTGCACGTTTCGGACCCGAATAATATACCGCAGCTACCTTGAAAAATGGAGCAAATTACGTAGATTCTTGCTTTTCGGAGCTTCTTCAATTTTCGGTCATAGCGAATTTGCTCCTTGAAGGTGTAATGTTTTGTTCCAATCACAAGATTTTTCAAAACCTTGGATATTCGCAGCGGAGTTGCAGGATTAATTAAAATCCATCGTTTTTTTAAAATTCTTATAGTTGTTAAATTGTTTTTGAACTTTATCATCAAATATTATCAGTCGAATTAGAAATTTTTCGATGGAAAACGAACTTGTGCTGATGTTTTATCAATATTTAAAGACCTGATAAGGTTTGACGCAAAATCAATGTAAGTGTTGCGTTTATCTGATGCGCCTCCGGAGAAGTCCATCAAAAATACAACGTCTAGCAAACAACCTACAACATTTCTTCCAACAAATTCACTTCATATGAAATTGATTTTAGGAAAAAAATGTTTATAAAGAAAATCAACAAAATGCCATTTTCCCATTATCATTGGTGCTGAGCCAAATTTTTTATGAAGCAAATGAAAACAAATAGAAATAAATAAAACGTTTACCGAACGAACCTGGTCGGGTATTGATTTTCACCAGAATATTTCTAGTTGTAGCAGTAGATACTGCTGTTAGATTACCAATATTAGCAAAACGTGCTGATCGAAAATTAAATTTAGCAGCAGTCTCATTTTTCCATTCCAAATTTTGAGAACGTTTTGCTCCTTTAAAATTTTTTTCTCTAAAAAAAAGAGATGGAAGTAAAATTATGAGTTCAATTAATACTGCATGTTTTTTTTTAGAATGAAATGATCATTGAGCATTTAGTTACTTTCCTAATTACAATATTTCTGACTGTAGAAGTGAGTGAATATATTACTTTATCATATAGACGACAATAACCTGATTTGAGGAACTTACGCATTTATTTGACGCTTGTTTGAAATGGTGATAAAAGATCGAGCACTAAAGGTATCATTGATAGTCGTTGGCAATAAAATTCTTTTTTTCTGAATGAACGAACTTTTCGAGTCAATGCATTCACTATTTGGCTTCAATATAGGTAATTGTGAGGTAATTGAGTAATTCATATTTGCTACGATATGTGATGAGTCATTATTAACAAGAAGTGATAAGCCTAGCCTGAAATGATCATTCAATATTAAATTAAAAAGTTAAAAAAAAAAACAAAACACTCTGATTGATAGCTAGCTTTTTTTTGCTATTAATAATCAAAATATTCATTGTTGTAACTTTAATTCTTGTAATAAATATTAAGTTATTTACATATTGTGTAGTTTTGAAACGGTTGCAACATAAAGTTGAACATTCGGTTTAGCGACAAGATTTGCTACATTTTGCTGCACTTCTTCGATATCTCTACAACGAGAATCAATGCTGTTTCTTTTTTACAATCACCCAGCAGCTAACACAAATATTTGAAAAAATTAAAATTGAATTCCATACAAAAAAGCCTAAAGAATATTTGCTATTACAAAATATTTTCATAATATAAAATTGAAGAACTCTGATTAATTGAAGTAATTTTATTGTTTTTGCTGTTGTTATCATTCTCTTCCGATCTTTTTCACTTCATAAATTGCCTCGGTAATTGCGGTATGATATTTGCAAAGAAATCATTTTATAATTAAAGACTAAGTAAACGAGAAAACTGAAGAATGAAAATTCTCAGAGAAAAAAATTAGTTAAACGGCAATTTCGGTGTTTGTGCCCTGCAAATATTTTTTCCAAAGAAGGAGGTCATTAATTTATTTCATTTTTCTGATTTTTTTAGATGTATTCGTAATCACGTTCGATACCATACGGTGAAAGTTGAACAAAAAGGTAATTTAATAGAAGAAAAAGTCCCATCTATACAAATATTCGAACTAGAAACTCATTTGTCTCACTTCCTCACCTGGATAAGTGTTGAAATGAAAAATTAAGACTTCAAAAATCAGACTTGAAACAACATCACCCGCTACATCATCGACTACATCATCCGCTTTCTTTTCTAGGAAAAATCTTGGTCTAATTTTTCTGCCCAATATTTTACGATTTCATCTCCTGAACAGGGTTTTCAACACTACAGTTATGATGTCAGTGTATTAATGATATAACCTGTAGTAACCATCAGTGATTACAAATACCAAAAATGGCCAGGTCGGTCGACGTTGAGGTAGAAATTCATCAAGTACAACACCAAGAGCTCGCCCCGTATCTGTTGCCCCACGGATATGAGGTAAGTTCCGGATCACTTTTTCCATTTCATCATTTGTCTATAGTTTTAAAATAATAATACAAGTATAAGTTAAGGAACAGACTAATTTGTTTATGGGAAATTTAACTGGAACTTAGACGAGCGGGAAATGTTTGCAGCTTTTTTTGCAACGATTCGAGCAAAAATACCTTGTTTCATCTTGTTAAAACACAAAATCTCCCATACTTATTACCTTGATCTGATCGAAAGGATATCGACGCCACTTAGGGAGGATTACTTTGCTACTAAATTCCAAAATCGCTATCCGATATCCCTCTTTCTCGATATCAAATTGCTTTGCTACACCACTAGCCATATTGATCACTTGCTAAATAATTTCCAAAAGTTTTTCATTTCCTCACTTTGCGAATTTTTTAATTTGATATTTTATGAGTGAGTAACACGTCTAGAAGATTATCCGTTATTCATCTTCATAACTTCAATATTTGGCCTCAAAGTTGACGCATTCATTTCCTTTTCAACTTAAAATCTCAACAAAATCGTAGTGAGTTAATTTGTTTTATCCAAACTTTTCAAACCTTAAATTCCTCTTTGACGCTACCGGAACCATCCAGAACGAAAACTATGTCGGCACAAGGCTTTGAATGTTTAATTGCTTGCAATAGCAAAATAAACCAAAAACATTGTGCTGATGATACTTGCATCTTATCTTATATGCACCATTCAATGACAAATTTTTACGTATTGCTGATTGACAGATCAAAGAAAAAAGAAATATCTGAAAAGATTTTCCACTTTGAAAAAGAACGAGTATATTTTATGAACTGTCAGGAAAATGAAAAACAACCCACACTCTATTGTGACAAATGGCAGATACTTTAATAACATTTCCCACCAATTACAAAACAATATTAAAATGCTATCAATACAATAATATCACATTGAATTCGACAAGAAATCAAAGTTAAATTATTACTTTCTAATATATTATTGTTGAAAATAAAACTTAACACCAAAAACTACGTAAGCTATGGAGAAAACTAATGAATACTATTTCGCTTAGCCACCCAGTTCACAGTTTCGCCTTCCTCCTACTTTAAATCTTTAGATATTGAAAGGAAAAAGTGATTGAATAGAACGAACCATTTCATTTTCCTGTTTTCAAATTAATTCTCATGTTACGATTCACTTTACCAGCGACATCTCTCCCATTTCCAACCCCTTCTTACTCTCGCGATATCATCCAAATCCTTTCATTCTTTCACTTTACCATGTTATTGTCAATTTAAATTTCGTTTTTCTTAATATTGAAGCTTTAGGACCTGAGAAAAAAAAGACACCTCTGAATATTTCTACACAATTTTACGTCTCGTTTCTATCTTGCGCATTCGATTGGCTGCGTTTGTTATGTTTGCATTTCTTATCTTTTCTAATGACAACAGAACGGTTCCTTCAAAAGATGTTAAAGCTGTAAAAAGCATCTTTTCATGAAAGGTGAGAAAATGGAGAAATCATAGCTATTGTTGTAGTCAAATATGGACGTCTTGAAATAGCATAGTTTAAGAAAATAAAAATGATAATAAAAAGATAAAATAATACTTAAACGTCATTCCACCTCCTTTTGAGGAGACTTGATGGCCAAACTTTTTACTAACCCTATTTCCTACTTTGATAAATTTCCAGTGGTATAGCTATTAGTAAAATAGCTATTAATGTACCATTGGAAGTTTATCAAAGAGATAGGGCTCGTAAAAAAAAGTTCAGTGAATCGATTAGCGAAGTTCTAGTTGCTAATAAAATCATAATTAAGCAGAATGACATACTGAAAACGCTAATATACAACCTTACCTCCTTTGAAAACTTTATTGATGTCTTTAAAAACTTAACAAACTGTTGTACACTCTCACTGGTTATACTACTTTCACTATTAAAGGTAAATTAAGACGAGCTCTATCGACAATGAGCAGTATCAGCGATCACACGAGATAAGACTTAGGTTGGATTATCGGTGGTAAATGTAAGCTCACAATCTCTTAGAGAAGACGAACAGCACATCATGCTCAATAGCTTTCAGTACGTAAAAACCGTACTGCTGATTAAAGTGAAGAAGGTTTCAACATATCGTGTGCCGCGAATACACCTAATGGCGATTAACGTTTCAAAAACATGCAGAACTAGATGAAAAAAATATTTACTTTAGCTAAAGAGAGAAATTTTAATATAAATTTATAAAAAAAAGGACGGGAAAACAAGTCCCATAAAAACAAATTAAAAATTAAAACCTCTTTTGAAAGCGATAAATCTATGAAACCATATGATTGAATAATGACAGTAACTTTAATGTATTCATGTCACAATGATAATGATAATAGTTTTTTAGTAACTTCAGAGTGGAAAAATGGAATTGAATGTAACTACAAACCTTTCACCTTTGGACAAAAACCGTAACAGGTTTTTATAACCATGGGCCAATGACATGTTTAAAAGTAAATAGTGATTAAAAATTCGTTTTCGTATTACAGTAATGAAAAAGGATGACAAGACAGAAAAAGAAAAATTGAGAAGGTTCTTCATGAACCATCTATTGAATACATAGCATTTCCAAACAATGATTTCCGACTTGAATAATGTTACAGCCATTACTAAATCACAATATTAAAACTCTCAAAAAAGCTTAGAGAACGACGAACTTCACTAGGAAGACATAGTCAAACTCGCTTACAAGCAAGAATAAAAATTAGCTACTTATCTCACTAACCCTATCCAATGCAATGTTATCAGAATTAAAATACAAGCACACTTCGAAAATATCCATCTCATAAATTCTTTTTCATCCCCTAATAACAATAATTTGGTGTCATACACTGTTAAATGAATTACATTCAGCTTGATCGATAGTTAGAGTTCTGATAGCAGAAAAAGTTAGGAAAATTCCGAAAAAAGTGATCCAATCAGGAAGTAAAGTAAAACAAAATATAAAAACTCACATCACAGATTAATCAATGCAATGAGAAATTTTTTCT
The DNA here is from genome assembly GCA_013365375.1 of Litomosoides brasiliensis. Classification (NCBI taxonomy): domain Eukaryota; kingdom Metazoa; phylum Nematoda; class Chromadorea; order Rhabditida; family Onchocercidae; genus Litomosoides; species Litomosoides brasiliensis. The sequence goes on along the minus strand of JABVXW010000518.1, from coordinate 1,096 downwards.
CAACGAAAACAATAGAAACTAAAAAGTAGCTAGAAGAAAAGGGAGGAATAAAAGGTATATTCTGAATGAAAAAGTTCAAAAATGTTTTTTGACTGTCATCGAATAGATAAGAATCATCGTTGAAGAAGTAATCAACAACTTTCAGCAGCAACCACCACTCTTCTTTTCATTCACAGGCTGAGATCCCCCAATACGCACCGATGGCCCTGTACCAACTTGCTGAACTGGACCCATTCGGTTCTTTATTTCTGATGCCATTGTTAAAAATGCCTAAAAATGACTGATCGTTTATAACGATTACAAATGATTCAAGAATAAAATAAGAGAAATTAAACTGCAGGATAACATTTAAAAAGGACCATTCTTACTCGGAAAACAGGAGAAATTTCTAACAACATTGACCGCTAAGATACTTTTTAATGTTCCTGACTAGGCCGCTAAAAAGTTTACATTTAAACAGTGGAAGTTCGATGGTGTAAATCAAAAGAGCTCATGCAAATGACTCCATTCCAAAAACAAAAAATGAAAATGACTAAATTACTGATCAGTTCTGAAAAAAAAAAACATCGACTGAATATATTTGCGTACTCAGGCAGTAAGTGACACTCGATTCTGTTGATTTCACATAACTCTAACAAATCCGTAATGCAAAAAGGATGAAAGAAAATTTACTTACTTGCTCGACGTTCGTTGATGATTTCGCGGATGTTTCCAAAAACGGAATTCCCAACTGATCAGCATATTCCTACGACAAAACAAAATTTGACTTCATTTATCGAAATGTAGATTAATCATACGAAAACATAAAAAAAATTATGAGAATGACTATACAATCTAGTAACTGGTTTTACAAAAAGAGACTTCCAATCATGCATGGTATACAGCACTCCTATATCTTCCCATCTTTTCTATTTTCGTGTTTCTTTCTCCTACGACCAACTTTTAATCAACCTTTTTTAGCCCATATGAACTTTTGACACAGTTAATAACAGAGAATATCACCAACTTTTAATGTTCCTTCCTCAACTATCAATGTAGCTGATATTCCCTTGGCTTTATCTATTTTAGATTCTATTACCCACCCAAGTGCTCTACA
>JABVXW010000517.1:0-31246 GCA_013365375.1 Litomosoides brasiliensis | reverse complement strand
ATATATATATATATATATATATATATATATGAAACCGGAAAAACAAATCGTAAATGTTCCGAATGTCATATATGCAACTATGCATCTCAATCAGATTATCAAAATTGCTATATTATTTCAAAACTGATATTATCAAATTAAATGCAAAAGAAAAGAGAAAATTTTGAAAATATAGCATTGAAGAATCAGTACTGATTGAAGGTATACATTTTTACTAAACAAGCGGAATTTCTATGAAACTGTATGATCAGTCTATGGAGAGGGAAAAGGTTTTTTAATATATCTTCTTTCCAAGGTATTTTTTTAAATTAAAAATCCTTTCTTCTCCCTCTTCATTGAATATTCCATCATCTTATCTTTCAAAAACAATTGTACGTATTCGTTTTGATAACGATTCTGAGTGATATAAAATTTATGTTGCTAATTTAATTTCAATAATAGTACAAATCGGAATTAAGATCTGTAGTACATATAATGTAAAATTATAGTAGAAGAATTTTACTTTCAAAGATCAAAAATATTATCAATTCCAAAGGAAAAAAAAAGTTTAAATTGTTGCTAACAGAAGGAAAAAAAAATGAACGGTGAAATTTGTTACGAATAAATGAAAGAATAAGTTAAGTTAAACATCAATGATTACAATCCATGGGGAAACGGTCCCTTGAAAAAGTAATATGATATTGATACACATTACATATTATCACCTATCTACCTACCGACCTACCAATACCAATATTACCACTACTACCACAACGATCACCACCAACCACTACTACCACCACCAACCACCACCACCACCACCACCTATCAGCAGCATCACTACCATCATCGCTACATCGATACATACAAAATGATGTTTCGTCGCTCTTCCGATCGGCCTACATCTTTAACTTTCATTGCAATATCTCTCTCATCTGTTTCACCATGTGTTATTTAATGGTTCATCAAAGAGACTAACTAAATAATAAAAAAAAGAAAAAAAAAAGTGAACTAAGAAGAAATTGAAGTAAAAATGGAAAAATGAGACGTTAATACGATCAGTGTTCATTTTTAAACTTTTTTTTTGTTGACATCTATCCTAAAATGTAATTAAAATAATTTATAGACATCCCAATTTCTAAATATTACCATATAAGAAATTACGAAAGAGAGAAAGAGAATAAAAACAAAGAGGAAAAAGATGAAGAGGAGAAGAAAAATTTTTTCAAATAATTATTATTCTATTGCAAATATTTATTATCGGCTAAATATTTTATTTTATTTTTAATTAATTTTCAATCCTAATTAGTATTATTTTGGCATTTTTTTTAAATTTAGAATTATTAATTAATTTTATTAACTCACTCATTTGTGCTGAAAATTTCGAAGAAATGGAAAAATTTCTTTAAATAAAAAATTTTATCTCTAATTAATGGATCCCTTTTTACAAAAAAAAAAATGAAATAGCACAAAATTTTGATGCGAATTTATTCAGTACTATTAGAAATGTCGATTGATAGATGTTGATAACAGACCATCAACGGCTAACCGATCAGAGAGGCGAAAGTGGGAAAAAAATTGTGGTGATGAATGATTTAAATTTTTGCATAATTTACATTTATATTCTCTTCTCTTCCTTTTCAAACAAAAAAAAATCATTTTGATTGGAATAAAATGGAAAATTTGAGTGATGAAATGTGAACTGTACGATACTACACTGCACTACAGTAAAGACAAATCAATCTCGAACTATTCTCTTCTTTCATTCTTACTTTAATATTATCGTATAGTAAAGATATTTTTGTAATTTTGAAATCATCTCTTCTTTTTTTTTCTATAATTTTAAAAATTTAATTATTAAAATTTTAGCAATAATAATTTACAAACTAATAAAAAAAATGATAAAAAATGATAATAATGTCAATAGTTAGCAGTAGTAGTAGTAGTAGTAGCAGAAATTAAATAGAAAAATTTTCACAAATTTATAATTTCACTAAAAAATTCTATAGCAATTGATAAGAGAAAAAAAAATTGGGTTGAAACATTTTTAATGACTGTTTGTAATGATTGCAAATGATTGAAATAAATTACATCAATCTGAAATGTTTCTACAACACTAAATGTTATCGCACATTTTCAATGATGAAATATATAAATATTATTTAAGTGAATGTTACTTTTTGGGTGGTTTTAGAGAAAAGGAGAGAGAAGACACACACGGAGAGAGAGAAAAAAAAAAGGAATGATAGCAATTATTTGAAAAAATCTTAATTAAGCAAAAACGAATGCGAGCAGAATGAAAATTCATCATTCCTATCAAAAATTACTTAATTATTATGTTTCGCTCACTTTTAACATAAACATTACTTAATTATTGCATTTAATCCATTTTTAATATACACATATACGTGTATTTGAAATGAAATATAATGTAAATATACTTTAAATACTAAGTCATTTCTCAGTTAGTCTAGAAAATAAAGTATTTTTATTTCATTTGACGTTATTGATTAAAATCATATTTCTTGCTTTTTTTCCTCTCTACTTTTCTTTCTCTCTCTCTCTCCCATTTATATCATAAAAAAATGGATTATTCAAGTAGCGGCTAGTAAAAGCAAAATTGTGATAAGCTAAATATACATTCATCGTTTGATAAATCTTTTTAATAAAAAGATTTTAATTTTTTTTTCACATATCGATGGTTCTTATTAGCAAATCAGAAACTATTATGTTGGCATAATTTTTTCGTTTTTCAGAGAGGTAAAAAAAAACGTAATATTGCTTGTTCGTTTCATCCAATTTCATTTCTTTCTTCTTTATTTATTTGTATCGTTTATTTGTATCGTTTATTTGTATCGTTCAACATTTATGCAACGATCTGTCTGTTCTATGCAACAAACGATCTGTCCTACCTAAATTGTATTCGGAAAAGCTCGAAATAATAAATTTTGAAATTTTCGCAGCACCATGTGGAGCTATTTGTAATTTCTTTTCTTCGATTAAAAATTTTTGAAAATTATGAACTTTTACATACATACAAACATGTATATTACCTTAATTTATAACTACTTACAGGTAGCTATTTCAGATTTTTTAAATTCAAGCATTTAAATACTTAGCAAATTATGCAAATGAAAAATACAATAACTTAGAGGGAAAATGAGAGGTTGGGTTGTACGAATGAAAAAATTATAACAGAAATTTTGAAAAATATTTCAAACTAAAATAAAAAAAAAGATCAAAAGTTAAAACAGTTTTATAATGCTAACCAAATATTCATTTCATATCAATTTGACGATCGAAAATTGAATTATTAATTGCAACAAATCTATTATTACTATAATAATAAAATGAAATTTTGCTTTATTTTTTGATCAATTAAAATTTCACTATCATTAAACAATTATCATAAATCAATGCAAAACATTAATTGATAAAGGATGAATAATGTGATATCATTCATATGACCGTTGATATCACTGATAGTGTGATAAATGAACAAATATAGAAGACAATAATAACGCTGCACAATGTTTGGAAGAGACGATCGGTTGAAAATGTATTGTGCCGAACAATCATCTTTCCTTCCTTCCTTTTTTTTCCCCACCAATTCCAAGGTCTTTTTTAATGACAAAAAGAAAAGACCGAAGAAAGAGAAGGAAAGGAGGAGGACGAGGAGGAGGAAGAAGAAGAAAGATATAAAAGAATGCAAAAATATGTTAAAACGAAGGGTACGCGTGAATCATCTGGAATTTTAGAAAAGTTCAGACAAGAAAAAAAAACACAGAGAAAGGGAGAGAAAGAGAGAGAGAGAGATGTGATGATGTACCAAGAAGTGCTAGTTGAAGAGAGGATGAAAAGGGTGATGATGATGATGATGATGATGACGATGTTTAGCGAAATGTATTATAAAGTTTAATTTAAATATAGAAATTGATTTTTATTCTAGGAATTTAGGTGAATGAAACAAAGATAGGCTAATAATATAATTTATAAAAATTTTAATCAAAAATTTATTTCTATTTAGTTTGCAAAAAAAATTAGGAGAATATTTATTGTGTTTAAATATCTTTTTTTTTTAAAAAAAGAACGAAAGAAACAATAAATCTAACAGTATTTAAATATATTTTTTTTCTTTCATAATTTTTTAAAGAATAATGAAACATTAGAATTGTATATATTAATATTTATTATTTTATCAGTTATAAGTTATTTAAAATAAAATAGCAAAATATGAAATTCATTTAAGAAAAGCGAAGATATTTTCAAACAACAAGTGAGGAAGTTTCATTTTAAACAATTTTTTTTTTTGCAAAATCATCATACTCATAATATTTCGTTTCTTTCATGTAATCTGTAAAATAATTGTTGAAAATTATTCCGATTAATAAAAAAAAAGATTTTCAAAAGAAAATTGTAAATGAAAAAAATGAATAAATTTTCAAACTAACCAATTAATCGACTAATTAACTAACTAACTGACTAACAACTCTTCTTATTATTTCATTTCAATTATTAATAGATGAGGTGAGCAAAAGAGTATGTAAAATACAGTTGGGTAACTAACTAACTAACTAAGAGGATAATAGATAATTAAGAGAGTCTACTTCTTTTCTTCCTCATTTTAGTCTCTTACACAACGAAAATCAAATTCCTCTCTTTTTTTTTGTTTGTTTATTTCTTTGTTTGTTTTAGTTTTTATAAACTAAAAAAAATAGACGAAAAAAAAGAAAGAAAAAGTACTATTAATGCTTAATTAGTAGAAAAAAAAATGAAATGAGAGTGTTGATCGTAAAGAAACCTATAAATAGTCTATTGGAAAAAATAAGAGGAAAAAAATTTTTAATTTTTATTTAGTAAAATTTAAACTAACATTTTTCGTTTATTTCTTAGTTTTATGTAATTTTTCATATTTTTGGTTAAAAATTTCTTCATTACAAAAATGTATAAAAAATGATCCCATTATTTTTAATATATTCTTGAGTGAATTGGATGAAAATTTTCTTTTTTAGGCAGTGTTAAAAGAATTTTGTAAATTTCGATTTTAGCATATTATTTTAATTTAATAGAGGTATTAGTTAATTAATTAATCAATTAATTAATGTGTTTATTGTGTATAAAATGATGATTGTATACATTGTAAGGAGAAGAATTTTCATAAGAATACGTACTGGAAAAAATGAGTCGTAGCGTAACATTTTCTAAATTATTTCACAATTTGCAAAAGAAAAGAAAAAAAAATTAAAAAAGGTCAAATGTGTAAATATTTTAGGTCAACCATTGAGAAATTTTTAGAAATATGAAAATTAGCTTAGAAAAAGAAGAGACGATTGATAAGAAAAAGAATAATGAAAAAGTATTATGTCTAAATGGAGAAGAAGGCCTGAAAATAACCTTTAAATAATATCAGGCAATTTAATAAACAAAAAAAAAGGGAGGAAAGGGAGAGATATATTATTAATAGAAAGTGTAAAATGCTTCTTCCATAATGAAAGAAAAAGGAAAAAAAAAGAAGTCAATCGTTAGCTATGAAAATAAAATGAAAATAACAATTTTAAACGATGATAGTCTAACAGATAATATAACTATAATCATTATGCTATCACTTCAAGCTGATCAAAATACAAACTATAATGATAATAATTATCAAAAAACATAATGGTAATCAATTTATAATCATAAATGATAATCATCCACTTCAAGTTTATCAGATCTAAACTATAATCAGAATGGTAATCAATTTATAATCAATCATAAATGATAATCATCAACAGTCAAAAAACATTTAACATTTCAATTTAATTTATTCAAATTTTTCCATTAAACAGTGTAAGAAAAAAAAGAGGAAGGCTTATTTTTTTTTCTTGATAAACTAAAATAAAATTCATCTTTACTTATTCTAATTTTTTTAATTAAAAAAAAATACCAAAATATTCCTCCACTTATACTTACTATCATTTATTCAATGATTACAAATTAAATTAAAATTATTTTGTTTCTTAAAAAAAAGTGGTAAAAATTGGTTGGTTGAGTTTTGAAGTGTTAAATTGAAATGAATGTATAGAAATGGTAATGGATTTCATAACATATGATTTGGAAGATTTATGATGCAAACAGTGAGTGAGTGATATTTGATAAACTATTATTATTTATTACTATCCAAAAATGAAACACAATCCTAGCAGCTTTGTTGGGTTGGGTCGGGTCAGGTCGGAATGGATGCTTTTAAAATTAGCTTACTTTCATAACACTCATTCATCATTTAACATTTCAAATTTCAACAATAAATTGATTGATCGCTTTGTTTATTTTTTCCATCGATAATAATTGAAAACGTATGGGAAAATAAAAAAAATTTTTTTTAATTAGTGTAAAAATATATTTAGCAAAAAAAAAATTAATAATTAAAAAGATTTTCGATTAGCAAAACAAATTTCAGCTTCTTTTTTTTTCTTCTTCATCTAATGTAATATAAGACATCAAAATGTAAGTAAATACAATTCATAATTCCAAAACTAATTAGCATATTATTTTGAAAAAAAAAATTATTATTTTTTTTTAAATATTCATGATTTTTTGAAAAATAACTATGAAATTAACTTTGTAAAATTAACTGTGCAAAAAAAAAATAAATTTGCAAAAATCAAAAAGATTCGATAAGACGACAATTTACGAGTACGTCTAATTTTTTCTTTTGTTTTTTTTTTTTAATTTGAAAAAAATTTTTCACTAACCCTTTTTTTTTTTACCGCATCACTACCAGATGTTTTATATTTGCAACGATTAATTCAAACATATATAGCAATTAATATCCTTACTTAAAAATCTTTTTTCTTTCTTTTTTTGAATAAAACAAGTGAAAGAGAAAGAGTGAAAGAGAGAGAGAGAGAGAGAGAGAGAGAGAGGGGGGCAGGGAGTAAAATTACGCATGATTACTATTAGCAAGTAACAGATGTTTAAAGACATTTTTTGCATGAATAATTTTTGAAGGAAAAATCAAATTTCAAAATATTTCCACTAATAAATGTGACGGAAAAAAGTGCTAAAATTGAATGAATAAAAAGTATAAGTAAGCTTTTCAGTAATTTCATTTAATTTTCGATAGAAAAATGCGAAATAAAAATCATTCGATAATACAGCACTGCTCATACCCTTTTCTTTCTTTTTTTTTTATAATTTTATTTTTATTTTCATCCATCTGCTCTGCTCTTCTGCTCTATTCATCTTCATTACATTAATTAAAAAGTTTAGCTTAAATGGCTAGCTGAATTCTGTCACTTTGCTTTTGCCTACGACAAATATAATATGTGACACACACACACACACACACACACACACACACACACACACACACACACACACACACACACGCACACACACACGCACACGCACACCCACACACACACACATACGAAAAGCTACGACGAAAGGCTTGCTTGTTTCCTTTTTTGAGAAATATGAAAAGGAAAGCAAAAATAGATGGGTAGATCGATGGATCGATCGATCGATCGATCGGTGAATCGATCGGTGAGAAATGAAGAAATAATAGGATGAATGAGTGATCAAATATTATTTTTCTTTCATTTATCTTCTTATTCTCAATAATATATATTAGTATTTTGAAAGTAAAGGAAAAAAAAAGAAGGAAAATTATTTATGCAAAAAGAAAGAAAAATGAAAATAAAAAGTAAAAGAAAATTTGATAAAAATGTATGAATTAATTAAATGGGAAAATTGTTCAAATACAGGCAAATATAATATAAAATATGCATAACACTATCATTCTATCATCGGCTTTTTTTTTCTTCTGCCTATTATTTTATGTTTAAAATAAAATAAAATTTTAGCAAATCAAATTGTTAAATAATGAAAAGTGTGAAAAATCATAAGCGGAAAATTTATCATTTATTCTGATAATGGAAATTTCTTCATCATTTTGAAACTTTAATTTATCCTAAGTTTATTTATTATTTAAAAAAAATTACTTGTATATCATTATCATTGTTATCATTACTGATATTTTTAGCTATGTGATAATGAATTGAGAAAAATATCAAAAAGCAAACTAATTTTCAACAAACAAAGAGAGAGAGAGAGAGAAAAAAAAGATAGGAATAATGGCAACAATAACCATCGATAACAGAAAGTTGTAAAAAAAAAAAATAAAGGCCAGGTGTCGTTGCGTTCAGTAACATTTCCAGATTAGGTTAACAAAGAGACTGGAAAATGAGAGGATAAAAAAAAGTGGGCGGGAATGGGAGTGGGACCGAGAGAGAGAGAGAGAGAGAGAGGGCAAGAAAAAAGGATAGAACAAGTCGATAATAATAATAGTAATAATAATAGATCAATTATTGCTTTCCAATGATGTCCCTTCCTACCTACCTACCTACCTATGTACCTACTTGCCTATCGACCTACTCTTATCATCTGTTATTTACTCAGTGCAAAATAAAACATAACAATAACAGCAAAATAAAAAAAATTTTTTTTTTTATTTTGAAAATATATTTACTATTAAATTAGTTTCAATTTCATTCTTTTTTAAAATTACACCTAATCTATGTTTAATCTTCTCTGTCCTAACATTACCGTTTAATTTCATTAATTTATAAATTTTGTAGAAAAAAAGTTATAAACTTAAATATTTCCTGAGATTTAATTTAAGAAAAAAAAAGATCGATCGATTTTGTAATAAGAAAAATAAATTTAATATGAGCGAATTAAATTTTGAATATGAAAAAAAAACAAATTAAATAGTATAGAAATCGAACTTTAATAGTTTTTAAATCAAACAACTACTTTTGTGGAAGCCGAACAGCATAATGTCAAAATAATTTAAACTTTTCATAAGCAAACAATAATTCCTAATTGCTCGAAACAATCATTAATGCTATGAAATTCACTAAATCCTTTCTCTCATTAAAGTAAAATATTTCATTCAATAATTTAAAAAGCCATAAAGAAACAATTACTTATTGTGTTACACTTTAAATAATTAATTAACATATGGAAGAAACACATACTTCACTTTTTTTTTGTTTATGAAACAAAAAAATTAGTTAAAAATAATTTAATCAATTTTTTTTCTCTTTTTTTTTCTAATCATAAAACTATAAAATTCTTTCTTTTGCATTACAAAAATTAGTGATAGTTTAATTTAAAGGCATTAAAAAAAAGAAGTGATAAGAGAGAAAATTTTAAATCAGAAAATAATTTTAGCAAAAAAAAAACCGAAAAAAATGAAAAGAAAAAAAATTCGAAATAGAAATGGTTAGTTATAGTTAGTTAAGCTCATCCATCCATCCATCCATCGTGTTCATCTCTTTCCTATCAATTTCCTTTTCCTCTTCGTATCATTTTAAAATTGCCAAATAAAGTGTTTTTTTTTTCCTTTACTTCTCCTTTTATCCTAAAATTTTATCCTAAAATTAGTTTTAAGAATTATTTAAATTTCATTAGTTAATAGTTTAAATGAAAAAATAAAACAAGAAATTAATTTTAAATGTTTGAAAACAACTTATATTACCTAATTTGTTATTATTGTTTGATTTTAAATGAAAATAACTTATCTTACCTAATTTATTATTACTATTTTTAATTTCCAATTAACAATTTTGTTGTTGTTGTTGAATACTTAAAAGTAATAATTTACATTATTACATTAGTTTGTTGAAAAGATTATTAGCTTAAAGAATATTCATTAAAAGCTGAAAAAAAAATTAATTCATTTATCCTATCACTATTTATTTGTGAAATTCAACAATAGAATCTTTTTGCTTCCATTTTTTTTTATAGGAGAAATTTTTAAAGTTGAAAAATTTGAAATTGCACATTTCTGCATTTTAAAATTTGAAATGTTTCATTCATTGAATAAATGTGTGGGAGAGAACTCGTGTGATTAGATATTGATTATTTCACAATGATTAGTGTGACAGTCATTGTTTAATTAAAAATTACTTGAAAAAAAACGCAAAAATGTTTGTCTGATTTTTTTTTCTTTTTTTCTTTTTTCTTTTTTTTTAACGATAAATTTCAATTCTCTCAGTTTTTTTTATTTTTGTTTTTCCTTTTTAAGTCTAAAAATAAAATGAAAAGTGCAAATTATGTCAATATCAAAATCACTTTTATACCGTAATATTCGTCTCATTTCACTTCCTCTCTCTCTCTCTCTCTTTCTCTCTTTTAATTTTTGTGGTAATTTGAATTTCTTTTTTATTTTTTTCTTTCGCTTTTTTTTGCTTGCAAATTTTAAATTGTAACAAACTAAAGTAAAATGAATGACTTTCATATTGTTGTGAAATTAAATTACAATATTTTGTAAATTGTTAATTTAATCATTTCATATGAGATTGAGCTATATGCTTGTAAAAAAAATTGTTTTAGAAATAAATTTTACAAACATTTAAATTATTTCTACTCAATTCATTTATTGATTTCCTAAATGAATAAATGCATTTCAAAATTACCCATTCTTTTTCAAATTTTTATTGAAAAATTTTAACATTTCTTAAAATATATATATATATATATATGTGTGTGTGTGTACGTATGTGTGTATGTGTGCACGGGTCTGTATATATACACACATATAATTAGCAACAATGATTGAAAAGAATGTGATAGGTATAAAAGTGTAAGGAAGAAAATAGCTAACCTGTACTTGTACCGATGCCATAATGGTTGTGAAGTAGACGTTTGTAATGATTGCTGCTACAGTACACACACAGACACACACACACACACACATACACACACACACACACAGACACACACACACAGACACAGACACACACACACACACACACACTTCCACAACTCTCTGAAGTCAATCAATTGAATTGAATTTTGGAAAATTGAAAGAAAAAAAAAGGAGAGGAAAAGAATTTTGTTTCTCCTTTCTTCTTTTTTCTTCCTTCCTTTTTTATTGTTTGCAAAAATCAAATAATAAAATGTATAACAGTGAATTTTAGATATTACACAAATTTATTAGCAATTTTTATTTTATTTCCGAATTAGCATATTTGATAAATTAAGTTAAGTAATAATTTCTTATAATTTCGGACGATTTTTTTTCCTTTTTTTGTTAGTCACAATGAAAATGACACTTCAAGGTAAGTGTAGGTAAGTAAGTAAGTAAAGTAAGTTACTTAGTAAATAAATAACAGATGAAATAAAATGATGAAAATAAATAATCGTATACTTATCTATACATCTATACGAACACACACACACACACACACACACACACACACACACACACACAGAGACAGACAGAGAAAGGAATGTTTACGAAAAGGTTAAATGATCAGTGAGAGAGAGAGAGAGAGAAGGTGATAATAATGTTGACAGTCAAAGAGATACATTAAAATTTTCAATTTTCAATCTACCCATTTCATCACCATCACTGACTGTCATCATCCATTCCGATCGATGATGATTTCTTCCGTCATCAATGCAAGCTAACTCTCCTCACTTTCACACTTTTTAGCTTCAAATCAATATTTTTCTAAACTAATAATAATAATAATAATAGCAATATCATTTCATCTATCCATTAAAGAGAGAGAGAGAGAGATAATAAATAAAAGAGAGAAGAAAAGAAGAAAAAAAGAGATCGCATGAAAAAATACCTTTTGATTAAATTCTGTTTTATTTGTAGCCATAATTATTTACTATCTTTTATACTTACTACAAGTCTATCTTTCTTAATTTCATTTCTCCATCATCATCATCATTATCACAATCGTCATTATTGTCGTTATCATCATTACAATTATAATCATCATCATATCGTCATAATCGTCATCACTATCACTATCATTACAATCATTATGACATCATCGTCATAATCATCATCATTATCATTTACATTCATTTAATTCATTCACTTCTTCAAACCTGTATACATTGGTGGTAGATTGAAGAGAGAGAGAGAGAGAGAGAGAGAGAGAGGAATGCAAAACGAACACTCTTCAACAACTAAAATACAGAACAGTAGGAAAGAATGAGAGTTTGAAAAATTTCCATCTCACAAATGTAACAACTAAATTCAATTCCTTTTATCCCTTCACCTCTTCTCTTCGATCAACCTCTTCTCCGTCATTCTTTGCTTTCTCATACCTTTCCATCACTTCAAATACCATTCGGGAGAGTGAGAAAGAATGACAATGAATTTTAAACGTTAAACAAAATATTACAAGGATTGTTTGATGTCACAAATGTAACGATTGTGTTGAATGAAAGAATGAAACGATCGGCTTTTTTTTTCTCTCATCAAAATACAAAATGAAAAAAAAAGAAACAAAATTTCAAAATATTTAGTATTTGTTCATTTCTGTTAGATAAAATAATAAATTCGGAAAAATGGCAAGTAAACTATTTTTGAAACAATTAATAAATTAAAATAAACTTCCTACAAAGTAATATAAAAATAGTAATAAAAAAATAAAAATTTAGTAATATAAAAAAAAATTTAGTAATGTAAAAAATAAAATATCAAATGAATTTATTCTATTCCAAATGATTTAATTACAACTATTTTTAAATTCAAATATAATTAATTTTATTATCAAAGAGAAATATTCAAATAAGACAATTGATAGATGCAGTAACGATTGCTGAATTATAATAATTTCTCATTTGTTGGTAAATATAGCAAAGTATTTATGCTTAATAAATGAGAGGTAATGTAAAATTTGGAAAGGTAGTTGAAAGAGGTAGCTGAACGAGAGGTAATGTAAAATTTGGAAAGGTAGTTGAAAGAGGTAGCTGAACGAGAGGTAATGAGAAAAGTTTATGGCACTAGCAGTTCATTATTACCTGACTACATTTTCAAACAGAATAAAGCACCACCACCTTATGCCTTAATATCTTCTTTATTTTTCCTCTTTTTTTTTGTTAGAACAATTTCTTTCTTGAAAACAAAAGAACTTTTCTCTCTCACTTTCTGTCACTTCCCTTCCTTCTCGCCCTTTCTTCTATTCAATAAAAATAAAAGAAAATAAATAAATTAATTAATTATATAAATTAACTAAATATTGGCATAAAAAATCCCAATCATAAAAGTATTTATTTCACTTATACATAAAATATGAAAAAAGAAAAGTAACAAATTATTCCTAAATTAATTAAGCATACATTAATAAAATATCATCCAACTACAACTCTCAGTGATAATGATAGTGATAAGAGAGGGAGAGAGAGAGAGAAGAAGAGGAAAAAAATGTTATCAGAGAAAATGTTGAGAAAAGTACGATATGATAGGACACTTTGGAATAATTTAAAATTGTTCCACTTGTTGTTGCATTTTTGCATTCTTCAATTTTTTTCAAAATTTCAATGAATGTTTATTTCGTTGATGAATGACCGAATAAACTGATTAATATCTGTTTTTTTTCTTTTGAATTTTTCATCGATAATTACAAGAAATTATCATATAAGTGTTCACAATGCCTACCTTCTTCCGTCACCTCATTATTCTCTCTTCATTTTTGCGTATTATTCATCTTCTCTTCTTCCTCTCCCACTCTCTCTCTCTCTCTCTCTCATATCCTCTTAATAATTGTGTAATTTTTTGATAATTTTCATTTAATAATGACACTTTTCAGGAACAGAGAGAGAGAGAGAGAGACAGAGGCGGAAAAAGCAAACTGTAAAAATGAATAATGATGATTAATAATTATCATAACATGAGGAAAAAAACAAATGTCGATGAAAAATTTGAATTTCTTTAAGAGAGAAAAAATTAAAAAAGTTAACAAATCGTTTTCCTTTTTTTTTTTTAAAAAAAAATGAATAATTCACTAAAATGAATAAAATTAAGGCATAGCAATTCTAAATTATTCCAATCTAATTTAACTAAACAGCAATTTCATACAATAACGTTGTCATCGAAATTCCAAGAAATGTTAGATAAGTAACTAAGTAGGCTAAGGATAAAATTATAGGTAATGATTGATTACTAATAACAATGGTAATAATAGTAATAATAATAACAATAATAATAATAATAATAAACACCTACATATACATATATGGAAAATAGAACAATTAAAAATTGTACCTAAAATGGTGTGAGTAATGAAAATAACAATAGTGCAGGTAGGCCTCCGTAAGTTTAAATCATTGAAAATAACGATGTATGTGAGAGTGTGTGTGTGTGTGTGTGTGTGTGTGTGTGTGTATATGTGTGCAAAAGCGATGAATTGAAATGAATCAATTTTTAACTTTTTTTTCTCTCTTTTTATTTTACACTTTTCAATAAGTATAATTTGAAATGCATGCGTGATCATTAGCAGTAACAATCAGCAAAATAACATCATAATAACATCACTGAAAAACATACATTTAATTTTTAAATAAAATTTTGAAAAAAGGAAAAATGAGAAAATGAAAATGTTAATTTTAAAATTTATAATTTCATTGGAAAGACTATATTTAACAATATCCAATATTATGTTTATTTTTTTTTCTCTTTTGCATAAACTTTTTATAATAAATAGTCAGACAAAATTAATTATTTTAATTTTCAATATTATTTGAGGAAAATTTTCAAATGAATAAAATGCATTAGAGTTTTGAAATTAAAAATTAGTCATTTTTTAGGAATTAAATTAATGCGCAATTTATTTTCTTTTTGTTTTAATAGAAATTTAATTTGAAGTTGTCATAAAAAATGATATGAAATATGTAATATGTTTGTGCAACATTCCGTGAAAAACGTGCTATATGAAAATTAACAGCGTCCGACATTACACACTTCTCACACATACTTTACGTATGCAAATTTACAAGCAGAATGAGTGATATCATAATTAAGAGATGATAATCGTATCATCAAGTTATCATAATGAAGTGATACATTCGAACAATTTTGCAAGTTTGAAATTTCAAATTTCATCCAATCAATTTCATATTTTTCTTTTTTTTTTTAAAAAAAATAGAAATGAATGTTTTAATGAAAGGAAAAGGAAATTTTTTGTTGATGAAAATAATTTGTGAAAAATTTCAACAATTAATAAATACTATTCAAAACTAAGAGAGTTCAGGAAAAGGTCACTGTAACAGTTTGAAAATTTAAATAGCTCTTATTTCCTGAAAATTATTAATTGAGTAAATGAAATTTCGCTCAAAATTAGAAAAACAATGAAAAATGATTGCGAAAAAAAAAGTGTGTGTGTGTGTGTTATTGTCGTTGTTGGTTTGCTGTTGAAAAAGATTTGAATAAATTTATCAATTTTTTTCTTTTTTTTGTAAAATTTCGTTGATAAGAATGAAATTTAATTTTTCTTTTCGCTCATTTTTTATTTAAATGAATGAACGAATGAATGGATATTTTCAAGAAGAAAATTGAACTAAAACAAAATTTTAATTTTTAAAAAATTCTTTTTGCATGAATTTTGATAATTAATGAAATGAAACAAAAACAAAAAAGACAAAAAAAAGAGGAAAAGGAAGAAAGAATTTTTTTGCAAATTGAACTAACAGCATGTTGCATATATTTGCATTCAATGAGAATATGAAACTAACAATAATTTTAAAAAATTTTTTGTTGCTAATTTAATTTCAAATTTTGCAACGATAATATCTAAGCAAAATTAACAGGTAAAGAATTTATTGAAATGAAACTTACGGATGTTTTGATAGAACATGGATGATAAGCTATGCTTACATCGTTTAATATTTTAATTTATTATTTTAAAGAATACGGTAATTTATTTAATATACAATGAATTACTTTTTACCATCTATGGGCTCTATCTCTGTCTCTCTCTCTCTCTCTCTCTTTCTTGGACATTTCAACTCAGTTTGTTTTTTTCTCTCTCTCTCTCTTTCTTGGACATTTCAACTCAATTTGTTTTTTTCTCTCTCTCTCTCTCTTTTCTTTTCTAAGTTTCTAAGTGAACTAAATGATAAATGCTAATCAAATTGTAAATGATCAATTTTAGCCATTTGATATTTTTGTCAAATTAATCTATTCAAATACTTGATGGTAATTTTGGTTAAACTGAAATTGAATTTAAAATGAAAGATGAAATGTTACAAATGTAGGATATGTTAGATGTACATTTATTTAATTGCTAATTATTCCGACCACCGTAGCACTATTTTATAAACGATATTTCAATGTCATATTACCTCAAATATATTCATTGAATTTTAAATTTCGATTAAATTATGAAAAAGGAATGAAACATATTTAACAGGAAAAAATCAAATTTTTATTGTCAAAATTTTAAATTTAAAACTATAAGTTCATTTCTCACAAAGAAATATATGACATTTTGAAGAGAGTGAAATTTGAACGATACGAATGAGAAGGAAAAATTGAATATAATATTATCATATAAAAAAGTTATTGAAATAAGTAACATAAGCGAGATATGAAACGTTAAATTTAAATGTTGCAATTTTTAAATTTTAAAAAGAAAATTTTAAAAAGATTCTTGTAGTTTACCTGAAGAAACGATTTTCACAGAAATGTATGTATTATTAAATTGCACATCTAATATCGTAGTGTATGATGCAATGCTTAGAAAAGATATTTTTTTTTTCTTGTGAAAATCGTTTCTTCAGGTAAACTACAAGAATAAAGATAAAATGATGATAATGATAATGATGATGATAATCATGTAACTAAACTATAATCTGAATTGTATATTCAAAAATGGGAAAAGCAAAAGAAACTTGCTAATCCGAGGGATAGTCGAAAATGCTATTTAAAAAAAAAGAAAAAAAAAGCAATTAAAAAAAACCAAAGTTTATTTTACCTAACTATTTCTCTTCCACTTTCTTCACTTTGTAAACAATAAATAGCGAAATAATCATTTGAATAAATGTTAGATTATTGATTTTATTCGTAATCGAATTTTTTATTTCTAATTTCTGATTTTTTTTTATAAAAAATAAACATTAATTTTAAACGAAATCATCATATCATAGTTTGTTTACTTTCCTTTTTTTTCTTCAACATAAACTGAAATAAACAATTTTTGAAAAAATTTTTTAAAAATTTTATTTTATACATTAAATTTTATTTTGATATTCATTACGTATAGTATGATGTGATCGTTGTTATGTTCATGATAATTTATATTATTTGAAAAGAAGAAAATGAATTAAATGATAAACTAATAAAGTTTGATAATTATTTTCCTTTTTCTTTCGAATAATATAATTATCAGTTTAATGATATTTAACTTTTCAAAGAAAAAAAAACATGAAGAAAATGATAATTTTGTAAAATATCAAAAAGTATTAATTGCTAGACAGAAAGGAATAGACGAAAAAATAAAAGTGGAAAATTTAAAAGGAATGCTATTAATTGGAAATAAAATGAAAATGTTGCAGCATTTATTAGCTATGTTGTTCTTATCAGTAGCTGAAATCAATGCAACGAAGATGAAAGCTAAAAATTAATTTAAATCAATAAAAGGTTAAGAGATATTACAAATTCATACATACCATTGGTATCGAGTAAATTTAAAATTAATTAAAAAAATTATAATATGGCAGTAATTAGTGATAAGTTATCACAATATGCTATCATATCACTGTCATTGCTATATTACTACCTCAGTATTACTGTTGTTACAATATGCTATCATTATTACCTTGTCACAGGTAAAACAAAAATATATAATCATCTGATAGCTATCATATTTACTATCACTGTATACACGAATTTATTGCATATTTCCTAATATTATCAATTAACTATTTTTTTCTTTTGATATCTAGCAGATGATTAGCTTGAATTGACAGAAAATAAATATCAAAATAATTAATAATTAAATTTATGATTATTGATCTAATAATGCTATATATTATAATAATTTCAAATATCAAATAGAATAGAAGCAATCAAAAATTTATGCAAATAATTTCTGTTCTTTTTTTTGCTTGTAAGATGAAAAAAATGTCGTTTGAAAGAATTATTAAATTGTTGTAGGAAATGGAAATGAAATAAAATCGTTCCATTTCACTACATTCTTGTACTTTCCGTTCTTTCTTTCTTTCCTTTTGCATATATTTACATCAGAAAAATAGTTCATTTCACAAAGGAAGAAAAGAAGCAAAAAAAACCGATTCTTTTCTTTCTTTTTATCCATTTTTGATGGAACAGAGAGAGGGGGAGAGAGAGAGAGAGGGAGAGAGAAAGAAAAAGATGAAATGAAGTGAACAAATCCGTAGGTTACTTGCAAATATTAATGGGTACGGAAAAATTGAGCGGTGCAAAATGACATGTGAGAAGAAGAGGAGGAGGAAGAAGAAGAAGAAGGATATTGAACTGAAATGAAAATTGAAAAAGTTAAATTAGTTTGAAAGAGGACACACACATATACATACAGACACAGACACATACACACACGCACACGGACACTTCCGTCTATCCAATTACCGAAATAGCTTATAGGGAATGGGCCTTAAATGAAGGATGAAAGAATGGATGAATTTTAATTCGAGCACACGTTGTTACATTTACTGTTCCGAAAAAAGAAGTTAGCAGATTCTCAGAAATAAGCTATATCACTTAGGAAGTACTAATAGTTAATGAGAGTTAAATTCTATTTAAATGATAAGATAACATTATTTTTTATTAAATTTTGTTTGAATGATAATATAATGCTTAACTTTGCAATAGTTTAATTTTATAACTTTGCAATAATTAATTTTATAAACGAAAAATAAACAAACAAATAAATAAACAATTTAACCCTAAAATGTGGCAATTTGTTTTTGGGAAAAGAAACAGAAAAAACGAAAAAATGGAACGATAAAATAAAATGGAACGAAATATAAAAGAAAAATGGAACGAATATATAATATTTTGAATTTGTTAAAATTTCAAATGCATAAATTAATATTTATGTGCTGCAATTATTGGGATATTCTTCAATAGAATTTGCAAAAAAAAAAATTCTTAATTAAATTTTAATTAAAGAAACATCATGACTAATTTCGAAAAAAAATACGAGCAAAGTTTTTACTAATTTTGAAAAATTCCTATTATTAATAACTGCTTGGAGCAGGAAGTATTATTTCATTCTTTGCTACTGTTTGGTAATTAATTATCGGCAATGAATGTGTAATTAATTAGTTGATAACAGTAACAAACAATTACAGCTCTATTGTGCGTCCCAAGAAGAGTGTTTGAGAATAGTAGGAACTCACAATCATTGGTTACGGTTGTTTTTTTTAGGACTCAATTTAAGTAATAAATTGATAAAAAGAAAAAAAAAATTTTCCAAATAGAATCGCTTTCATTAATCATTAGCTTAAAATTTACATCGTTTGTCTTTGTTTTATTCAGTTCTAATTTTTTTTATTTCAAAGGCTAAATAGAAAATGAGTGTAATGAACTGAAAATACACTTTCTCGGAAAGAGTAAGTCTAGACTGAATAAAATTAAATTAAACTAATTGCTTATGAAAGTTAAGCACCAATAATATATAAAATTTTTATTGTTACATGCATACATGCACGCATTAATAAAAGAACAAACCTCATTACAATTAATAAAATTTTTGTGAATTGTGAAAATAATGGGGAGGTATGAGAAGAGGGGAGGAGAAAGGGGAAGGAGCGGAGGGGCGGAGTGGTGGTAAGGTGAAAATAAAAAAATAAGAACAAACCTCATTACCATCCTGATCGATGGTAAAATTTAAGCTATCGCTATCAATACGACGACGAGGATTTGTTTTTAGTTCTTGATGAGTTGAAAATTGACAAAATATTGTCCTAGAATGAAACGAAACTTATTTGGTAATTTTTTCGTTTTTGATAAATTTATAAAATTCAAATAAGAAAAGAAAAAATTTTGCAATCGTTTGTTTTTCTGGAAATTAATTGAAATTTAAACATTTTTATTGCTAAAAATTTCACTTTTTACTGAATTTTTTTCCCTTTAAGTATTTAAAATTTTCATCGAAAAGTTTAAAATTGCCTAAGACGTATAATGTTTTTTCATTCCTTTTTTTTTGGAAAAAATTAGGGAATGAAATATTTGATACCTATCACGAATAGCTACCGGGCATGCTATATTAACAGTAACCAAAGTTTGAGCACTTCGTTCATCTTCATATTCCACAAATGCCTAGGTGGGATGAATGTGTGATAAAAATTAAGTATTATTAAAAATGTAATATTTCATAATAATGCAAATAATAATTTTTTATTTAATTACCAATAACTGAAATTAATCACTAATAAAATTGCTAATAGTAATAATTTTATGCAATAATTGTTATTGTTGTTATTTAAACGATGATGAAATGCAAATGTGCAAAATTGAAATTATTAAAAATTATATCACACCTGATTTCTTCCTTTAAGTAATAAATAATTGACTAATTTTCCATAAGGCATACAAAAATTGATTAATTCAAGATCAGTCATATCAGATGGTATATTTCGAAGATGTACCACACGTGAAATATGTTGCTGTTGTCCAACACTGCCACCAGTTGATGTTGTAGCAGTTAATGAATCTGATAATAATCATTTATTTATGATTTATTTTAAGGTTTTTCTTTTATTTAATAATTAATGAATATATTTTATAAATGTAAAAATAAATGAATTGTTCTCTTTTGAATTTTTTTTTTGATAATAAAAAAATTAAGTATGGGAAAGTATACTATCAGTAAGGGCGAATGCTTGATTAAGAAAAGCGGAATTTGGCAAAAATTGGGCGCTATTAGCAAATGTAACAGCAGAAAGAAATTGTTGCTGCTGCGTGGACGGTAATACCATTCCACCAGTTGTTGTAAGCAAATTTACGGTGTAATCCAATTTAGCCTAAAATATTTTGGTTTGTTTGTTTTAGAAATATTTTATTTCATTTAGAATAAATAAGTTCATCGAGAAATTCATTTATTTCAATTCATTGCTATCAATTTTGTAGATTATTATAGGTTTAAATAATTCATTTTAATTACATTTTATTTCATTTTCAAATAAATTTAAATTGCTGATAATTCATTGTTATTTATTGTTAATTTGATTAATATAAATTTAAATAAGTTTGTTGCAAAAATAAATTCACAAACCTTTTTAGCTTCACTATTTAATGTAATACCACATAAATTTGATGCTAACAAATTTTCACCATTTGTAGTTCCTGCTAATGTCGTAAATAAATCATTCGACCCACGCTAAAACAAAAAAAATAACAACAATAATAGAAGAAGAAAAAAAATTTTTTTTTTCATTTTTTTCTTTGTGTACCAAAATATGCCATTTTTGAAAGAAAAATGAATTAAGTAAATTAAATTGAAAAAGTCTGTGAAATGTCAACACAAAAAAAAGAATGCTAAAAGCTATTCCTACTTGTTTGAACAGCACCATTTGCATTCATTCATTTCAATTCACTTCACTCTTATCAATAAATGAAATGAGTTTTTTTTTCGTTCTTTTTTTCTTTTGATAAATTTAATATTAAGAAAAAATGTTATCAAATTTCCCAAGTGATTAAAATTAAACAGTTAAAGCGTTAAATTCGAAAAATCAGAAAACTTTTGCAACTTATTTTTTTCTTATTTTTTGAAAAAAAAATAAATAAATAAAATAAAAAAAGCATTAAAAAGCGCGCGTTCATTTAATGAACTGATCGATTTTGTAAAAAAATTTCACTTTACACTAAATTATTTTATTATTAAAAAATTTTCACCCTTTATGTATTATCGTTGTTAAATTTTAAAATAAATCTTTAACACTCTTTATTTGTTTGTTATATGAAAAGAAAAAAATGCGATTGCTTTTAGAGTGATAATAAATTATTTGTGAACAAATAAATTGATGTAAAAAAAAAAACTAATTAATGAGAGGTGTATGAAGAAGACAAATTCGACTTTTCATGATGAGAAGGAAGAAAGGAAGGAAATAGGCGAAGAAATCGGAACATATGGATTTCAAAAAAAAAAACGAATCTCTAATTTTATCCTGACATCTGTTAATGAAACCAAAATATCCTGCAATCGTCAATACTTCATTAATTCATATAATTTATGCAGAATAAAACGAATGCATTAAATTTCTCAACATCTCTCTCTCTCTTTCTCTCTCTCTCTCTCTCTCTCTCTCTTAGTGCTGTAGGTGAAAGAAGAAGAAAGAATAAGACATTAAAAATTGTGGAGGAAAGAAAGAGTGAAAGGGAGAAGAAAAAAAAAGCTTAATTTCATCAATAGCAATGAATAATTAATAATTATTAATATTTTGCATCGAAATTAGTTGCATTTATTAATCGATGAGAAACAATGTTACAAATGATAATCGTTATCATAGATATCACTTCAATGATAATTGTTATCACAGTTGTTGTAGTAAAATAGTGATAACTGTTGTTATCAAAAATAACAAAATTGAAATACGTCATAAGGTGTTAGCAGTATTTGTGTACGAATTTAATATTTTTACATTTCTTTTCCACATTTCATCATACAATAATATTTCATACAACAAAATTATCATATCAAATGCAATATTTTCAATGAATAAGAAATAATCCAATCATCATTACGTAGATTTTTTTTAGACGTATAATACAACGTGAAAAAAAATGTGTAATATACATAAACAAAAATTTTTACGTTATACGTAAAATGAAACGTTAAAAGAATGCTAAATTATTTCTCAAACATTACTCATTCAAGTGTACAGAGAAATAAAAGTACTTAATTAATTAAATGATACAGTTTAGATTGATAGCATTTATCAGGCAAAATTGATGATCACAGTAATCGCTATAACTATAATTATTATCATAATGATAATTTAATGATAACGCTATTTTTTTTTCTGAAATAATAGTGATAGTATGATTGTGATAGTGAATAATTATTAATATTTTTATTATTCATAGCGGTATATCGCGGAAATTTTTGTGTTAGATATTAATTTAAAAAAAATGAAAAAAAAAGTTATTGTAAAATCAAAAAAATTGTTATGAATTGAATCATAGCTTTTTGTTGAAGCAATTTTTAACTTATAAATGTCAAAACGATTGATATATGCATTTTAGTAAAGTGTGATATGCACAAGAAGGAAACAGACACACACACACCCACACACACACACATACACACACACACACACCCACACACACATACACATACACACACACACACACACACACATACATACATATCTTTCATTTCAATGCATTTAAAAAAGTTCTTCCGACGACTAATAGTGAACAAAATAAATTCAATCTGACAAATCAATCCATTGAAATGATATTTGAATGACATTTGAAAGTTTTTCAAAAATAAAATAAAAAAAAAGAAACGAAAAAAAACAGTCTGTTTTTTTTTCAAGCAAACTGATAGAGAGAGAGAGAGAGAGAGAAAGAGGAAAAAAAGAGAAAGAGAGAGAAATTTCATACTAATAAAACTAATTGTTAATAGGAAGAAATAAGAGATGATAAAGAAATGTCTCAAATTTAATAATACAAACTACAAAATAATTAATAGGCCTAAAAATGGAATTAATTCAATGCTCATTGCATAAATCATCCTATCAAATCGAGTAAAGTAAATCGATGAAATCACTGATCGAGTAAAGTAAATTAATGAAAAGACCGATCAGATAAAGTAAATCAATTGGCCTAAAAATGGAATTCATTAAAAATTGAATTGAAAACACTAACCGATAGGATTTGATTTAAAAGAAAAATGAACTAAATAATTTTCGCATATAAATATGACAAAAAAAAAATAAAAGGAAAGAAAAAAAGTCCATAAAAATATGATAAACTTTTTTTGTTCTTAAAATTTACAATCAGAAATTTCAATTAAAATTATATAAAATTTTTTACTTTCTATGACAAGAAGTTTTTTACTTTCTATTTTTTAATTCGTTATATTTTGAACATTTAATGATAAAATATGAAATTAAAATATCCGAATCATTCAGTGAATAATTTGCAATTAGCTTTCGAAAATTTTCAATGAGAGATGTATGAAGAGGATGAAATTTGGGGCAAAATAGGTTTGTAATAGAATAAATAAATGTTAATAACTAATTAATTATTAAGTACATACTAATTAACAACCATAATTACTAATATTCTAGCCAAACTAACTAATTAGAACGACAAGATCATACTCTTTGCTAGGTTAATACCAGAAGAATAATCTGAGCAAAACTTATCGCATATATTAACTTTCTAGTGAAAGAGAAATAGAGAGAGAGAAGCGATTCGGCAGATAATTGGTAACGTAAAAGGACGTGTTCTAATAAAATAATAACAATATTCACCTGAAAGCTATCATAATTAAACAAATTTTACTGCATTATAGCTTTTTCATTCAATAAATTCATAACTTTTTTTTTGTAGTAAAAAATTTTTTTAAAAAAAAAAATTATCTAACCTTTGACATTGCTTTTAAGCGGAATTACTTTTTGTCCTCCTTTCTTGCCGAAGAAGATAATATAATAAAAATGAAATGTTAACCAAAAAAAAAATCAATACAGTTCTTGTAGCGTTCTTAGCAATGATAAAAGGTCAATGAAGTAGTGCAGTAACAATTGACAATAAAATATTCTTCCTCCTACTATTCCGATCTTCTCACTATATTATCATTTAGGTTAAGTAATCGAAAGTAAATCAGTTAATCAGTTAATAAGTAATAGTAACAAATTGTTAATATAATGACGAACAGATACAGCGATAATGGTAATTGCAGTAGAAGAAAATAACAGATGCAGCGATAGTTGCAATAACAGTAAGTCGTTGTTGTTGTTGTTGTTGTTGTTTGTTTGTTTGTTTGTTTGTTTGTTTGTTTATTGTGCTACAATATTAGCAATAGCAAATTGCTAATTGCGCTAAATAAGTGCGGATGGATGAGAGAACGAAAAACGATCGTGCAAATCTTTTTTCTCGTCTGTGATCGAATAATGGAATTTTCCACTCTTCACATTACAAATTTTTCTCCTTCAAAATTTTTTGCCAATTTGATACTGCAATTTTAAGAGGTAAAAAAAAGGCAAAATTTTAGGAAAAATGAAAACACAAATTTGCAAAAAATTAAAAATTACTCAAAAATTATTCAAAAAATTATTCAAATATTCAAATGCTCAAAAAGAAACACATATCAAGTTGTAGTAAAAAAATTAAAATGAAATTAATTAAATTTAAAGTATTGTGTTTTGTTTAAACAATTAACAGTTTCAATTGTTAACAAAAAAAAAAATTAGCTGAAATACCAAAAATTTATAAGCAATTCATTTTTTTTTGCAAAAAAAACAAAAATATATAGAAAATTTTTTTCGAAATTTTTATATACTCATATTTTCAATATTACATTAAAATACAGCTGTTTAAGCGAATGGCTTTGAAACAACGCATTATGATGAAAAACATTTTTTTGTGCATTTTTTTAAAATAAATAATCAAAACTTTTAAATAAATTTTGCTACAGCTTTCACCATTCGCTCTCTCTCTCTCTCTCTCTCTCCCTCTCTCTTTCTCCCTTGAATAAATCATGCATTCTAAAATGGATTTGAAAAGGAAAAAACGAAGTGGAATCATTGTTGATTTGATATATTTTTAAGCATGCTAATGCATTTTTCATTTTTTTTTTGTGAATTCATTTTTAGAGAATGCAAAAAGTGTTTGCCAAGAAACCGAAAAAAAAATTAAATATAAATGATCAATAAATGAGTAAATAAATAAATAAGTAAATAAATAAATAAAGAATGAAACTGGCAAACAAATAAATAAACAAACTAGCAAGAGAAGGCAAAAAATAAAAGTTAATTTCCATCTTTGTTTCTTTTTCGCCAAATGATTAGATTGAAATAAAAATAGAAATAAAATTTTTTTAAAAAGAAGTTAATTTTCAAAATAAAATTATCTAATAATTTACATTACAATAGGCTAATTAATAATTTCTATTCTAATATTTTACTTTTCAATAGTTCATTATTTATTTCATACATAATAATACATACATATACATATATTTTTTCATTCTTTTTTATAAATTTACATTTCATTCCTAAAATAAAATTCACAAATGTATTCCTATTTCACTGATAGAACTTGTTTTACTTCCTTCTCCCTCTCTCTCTCTCTCTCTTTTTGTTATTGTACATCATCATTTCTATTTTAACAATAACAGCAGGAAGAAAAAGTCTTTTCATTGCTGTTTCAATTTTTTGAAATGGAAAAAAAAGGAAAGGACAATGAAGAAATGTATTTTACATTCATTTCGTCATTATTTTAAAAAAAAAAAAAAAATTTATTATATCGCTTTAACTACTCGAACAACAATTTATAATCCGTCCATGCATTTTTTTTTCCTATTCTTTTATTTAATTATCAACAATTAGAAATATTTTTCTGAGCATTTCATTCCTTCCAGACAACAACAACAACAATAACAACAACAACAACAACAACAACAACAACAACAACAAACAACAACAACAGCAATAGCAAAGAAAAAGTCATTTTGCTTGCTGATATGTATCGTTTAAAATTATTCAAAAAATCTATTATTAATCAAAAAAAAATGCAGGAATCATTGAAATGATTCATTGTTCGTGTAATTTTCATGTTTACAATTAAAAAAGATTAAAAAAAAATTTTTTTTGAATTAAATAGTTAAGAAATACATATATATATATATATATATATATATATATAAATTTAAAAAATTTATAAAATTTTATGAATATTTTTTATTGTACATAGTGTATCAGTTTTTTGAATTTTATATCTGACAACATTGTTTATACTGCACATCGACTACTCTATCATACAGTAATTACTTGTACCTTAGCTTACATTAGATTGATTACAGGTCAGGTCTATTTAGTGCTGCAGTATTTACTTATACTTTAGTAGCGAGCTATCGTCAAACGGTTAACAAATAAAATAAATATGAAATTTGATTAAACAAAATATTCCCAATGTAAAAATATAATTAATATTAATTACGACAATTAGCTATCATTTATGAAGCTAATTAATTATTAGTTAATAAATTGTAAAGATAAAGAGAAGGTTAAGAGAGAAATGAAACTCTCAAAAAAAAATACGAAAAATCAAACATTTATAAAATACTGCCTACCAAGTAATTTCACAGGTAGCACAATCATACAAAAAAAAAATATTCGTAAAATTTGTTGATTGTTTAGTTGAGTTTTTTTCTTTGCTTATGAATTTAATAATAAATATGAATTATGAATTTAATAATAATATGCTTATGAATTTAATAATAAATAAGGAATAACAAAAAGAAACCGAAACAAAGAAATATTTTATACAATCCGTTACAACTAATACTGAAATAATAATTATAATTAAAATTTAAAGAAAAAAAAAAGTAATTCGATAAGAGAAAATGAAATGAAAAGTTAAGAGAGAAATTAAACATCAAAAATGGAGAAAAAATTTTTTACGCAAATAATGGATGGGTAAATATCGGAGAAGGGAGAGAGATGAGAAAGAGATGGAGCGGAATGGAAAGAATGACTGGCTGATTTGATGATGGTAGATTGAATTGAGATATCCGTTGACAGCTACCGGCTATATAACCAAACTATTAAAGTAAGTAATTTTCCCCCTGATCAATCAGAGAGATAGAAGGTATGAGAGAGAGAGAGAGTTGTTCCGTTCCGTTCCGCTGCTACTTCCTTTCTCTTCTCTCATTCCTTATGCAAATAGTCGGTTAAGTGATCATCATCATCATCATCATCATCAACATCACCGATTACCATTACCATTACATATATTATCATCAATGTCATTGTACAACAACAACTATCACTACTACAACCATTACCACTACCACTACTGCTATTTATGCCTACTACAACAACCATTAGAATTACCGTTACAAATATTATCATCATTATCAATGTCATTATACAACAACAGTCACTACTATAATCACTTCTACTACTACTACTACTACTACTACTACTGCTACTGCTGCTGCTACAACGATGACGATGATTATTACTTTATACTACTACTACTACTACTACTACTACTACTGCTACTGCTACTGCTACTGCTGCTGCTGCTACAACGATAACGATGATTATTACTTTAAAGTTATTACTGTTATTATTGGTGTACTAGTACACTCGTTACCACATTACTACTCTTGTTACTACTACTACTACTACTACAACAATGATGATTACTTCAAAGCTGTTATGATTGCGTTCATTAGACGAAAATTTGCAGTCAAATTGAAATTTAGAATGAATGAATTTTTATTTTCAGTCTTATAATCAATAAATATTGCTAACTATGCAAATCCAATAATATCATTTGTGACTACTACTTTAGTTTCAGTTTTATGTTTAATTTCTGATTTATAAAAATATAATTAAATTTAGTGATAAAAAAAATGATCAGATGAAATGATATAATTAATACCTTACTTACCACTTATATGTATTAATGAAAAGAGAAATTCCCAGTATGATAGTATTCTGAACTGTGACAATATCTCACAACGAATATGTCATGAAATTCAAACAATGAAAAGATGAAATTTTAGTTAAAATGGTCAATTCCTAAAATGACCTTAATTTATACGATTTAACAGTATAAGTACATTTTACCGATTGATAATCGAATTTCTTTATAATAGAAGGAAAAGTTTTCGTGTTTTTTCCTTCTCTTTTTCTGATAAAATAATTAAAATTTGTGATATGAAATTTATGTTTACATATTTCAATTGAAAAAATTATTATTTTCAAAATTAAAATTATTTTAAAATTATTTAGAAAAAGGAAAAATGACAAGTAAACATAAAAATAATCCCTTTGAAAATGAAAAATCATATCATTTCATCAATGAATTCAAAATGTTTTATTGTATTATGTGAGAAATTTAATAATATTTGTATATAATTAATATAAATAAAAAAATGGAAAAAAACAAATTTTATTTTTTAATTTTTAAATTTACTCATTACAATCGATCAATTTTAATTATACGAAAAAAGAAGGTAATAGAAAAAAATCTATAAAAGTGGAAATTAAGAAGGAAATTGATAATTATTACCTATTAATTGAAATAATATAATTTAAATGCACTTAGTAGTAATTTAAACGAAAAATAAAAGCAATGAAAATTTTTTTTTTAAACAAAAAATAAAAGTAACGAATCGTTGCTTCTTCGTTTACTAATTTCTTTTAAAAAATTTTGTCCTTTTTTTTTCTTTTGACATGAAAGTTTAGTGAAATTTATTGTAAATTTTTTTTTGTTGTTGTTGTTGCATCTTTCATTAATAATTTTTGCTGTTTGTGAGAAATAAAAAAGTTGATAATTTATTTCTAAAATTTTTCAATTTTTTATTAAATTACTAGGAAACTTGAAATGATCAAATTTATTATGGTCGATTTTGTATTGTTGCATACATGCAAAGTATATTAAAAAAAGTAGAACGAGTTTTTTTGTAGTACAACAACTTCATAGTTTTATTACAATTAGAGTAATTAATTCTTAATTCATACTTCTCTTACATTTAATTATTTCTAATTCAATACATTTACATTTTCTTCCTCTCACCCGGAAAATTCACTTACGTCGTTTTTTTCTTTTTTTTTGGTTTTTTTACGTATAATAAAGTATTATTGTTGTAAAATAATAATGTTGAAAAAACAAGCAAATGTTTAAAATAACCAAAAGTTCTACAAATATCACAAAAATATTCTCTCAGACAGATTTTAACATTCGTCTTTGTAGTTTTTTTTTAAAAAAAAAAACTTCCTATTGAACTTTTAAAAAGTTTCTTCTTACATAATAAAATTAAGAAAAAAATGACTACGCCCACGCACGCATCTATATAGTACATCCATACATATACACATACGTGCACAAAAGAGGAAATAGGTGTGAGAAGCATTTACCTATACCTGTAATAAATGGCATTTAGTACTTTTTTTTCTTAGAAATACTATTTTAAAATTTTGGTGATTTTTTTAAAGCGAAATAATTGTGTGATATTTTAGGATATTCTTTTCTTTCGTTTGCATGAAAGATACATTGAAGGAAATTTTGGGATGAAAAGAAAGCGCAAAAGAAAAAAACTTTTAATTTATCAAAATGTAAATAATTTTAATTTGTAAGTGAAGGCACTGTATTAAAATACGGAAATAAAATACCTAAAATTTATAATTAATGTATTAATTAAATTTTTATATAAAAACAAAAAATTCAGCTATCATCCTATTTCATAAGGATAGAAAGAATGAATTTTTTATGAGAGATACTTTGCTAAGACATTTATCTAATTCCACTCATATTGTTGTAAAAAGATTGACTGATAATAAATTAATAAAAAAGAGAAAGAGAGAGGGAGGGAGAAAATGTGAAAGTAATGTCTGTGTGTGTGAGAGAAAGAGAGAGAGAAAAAGCGGAAAATTGATAAAAAAAAATGTCGAAAAGATAATTACAAAGTAATAATTTTGCAAAATTTTATTAATTAATTAAAGTAATTAGTTTTTTGCACTAATTTATTTCAATTAATTGAGAAAAAAAAATTAGCATTAAAAACGAAAATGAAAGAAAGGAAAAAGTAAACACATAAGAGCGCAAAATTATTTGGATGATAATTGTTTTATTTTTTAAAAAAATAATTACTTTTTGTTTTTCATTTTTAACCGTTCATTAGCAGCACATTTTTCAATAATATTTAAAGTCATATAGTAGTTATTTAGTCAAATTAAAACCAAAAATGAAATAGTTTACTAATAGTAATAGCATGCACATAGATATTTTATGCTATTATAAAATTAACTTAAAAAAAAAGAGTCGGAATAAGAAGGAATTTTTTAAGTGTTTTTTTCCACTTGGCATTAGCACATATTTTCAATTCAATTCAACAATTCATTTTTATTTACTCTCGCACTCACTCTCTCTCTCTCTCTCTCTCTCTCTCTCTCTCTCTCTTAGAAAACGAGAGAAATATTTAATCATAAAATAATTTGTTGTAAAGAATTTTTTTGTAAATGCAATGATAAGAAAATGATGGAAATTCTTTGAATACAAAGATTAATTCAAATGCATCAAATGATTTAGCATTCTATTCAAATTATACAAAAATTAAAAGATAGTAAGTAGTAGGAGTAGCAGTAGGAGAAGGAGAAGGAGTAGTAGTAGCTGTTGTTGTAGCAGTAGTAGTAGCAGTAGTAGTAGCAGTAGTAGTAGTAGTAGTAGTAGTAGTAGTAGTAGTAGTAGTAGTAGTAGTAGTAGTAGTAGTAGTAGTAGTAGTAGTAGTAGTAGTAGTAGTAGTAGTAG
>JABVXW010000516.1:0-31343 GCA_013365375.1 Litomosoides brasiliensis | reverse complement strand
TGAAAAATAAAAAAAACCATACTTTGTCAAATTTGAGAGACGAAATTTCGTTCATATTATTTTTGATGAAAAATAAAAAATGTGTGAAAATTAAAAGAATGAAAAATTTTTTAAAAGCATAAAAATAACAAAAGTGAAAAAAAAAATGTTAAATAACGTATTGTTGTATTTGCGCCAATTAGATGACATAATTAATTTAAAAAAATGAATGAAAAATAAAAAAAACCATACTTTGTCAAATTTGAGAGACGAAATTTCGTTCATATTATTTTTGATGAAAAATAAAAAATGTGTGAAAATTAAAAGAATGGAAAGTTTTAAAATGGAAAATGAATGAAAAGTTTTTAAAGCATAAAAATAACAAAAGTGTAAGACGAAGAAAAAAAAAATTAGAACAAAAATGCTAACAAAGAAATTGAATTGAGAGGTTAGTTGGAAGATTGGACGGATAAAGTTGGAGGAAGGGAGAACGATGGAAAATTACTTAATGTTTGCAAAGTAAGAGACTAATCTACTTTGTCATCCATTACACTTGAAATACATTTTAAACAGTAAATTGATTGTATTTTAAATATTTTAATTTAATTTGTGTCGCAGTGAGCATTAATTTTGTTTACAGAGTTAAGCATTTTGAAATGAAAGCAAATTTTACTTGGTAATCAATTAAAGTTAAACTTTTCAATTTCATTCTTTCTTAATTTCAAATTAGATTTTTATATAATTAACTGAATAACTGATAATTATCGAGTACCACAAAAATTACAATGCATTATATTTCAATTTAGTATATAGCTATTAAACAATATTTTATTATTTACATCATTTTTAATTTTACCTTAATTAATGGAATGAACTTAAAAAATTTTTGAAATTACTTTGAAATTTTGTTTTAATCTTTTGAGAATAGTAATTAATGCATTTGTCAGATTTTGGATCGGAGACTTTAGCGCTATTTAGGGATTGGTAACGCTAGGGCTAATCGTAGTTAAAGCGCATAACTTCATCAAAAAAGCATTAATAAATTTTGCATCAGTTGTGTGGTACACCTGGTCTGTGTTATCAGGTAGCTCACAATTTCAATCCTCAAAGTAAATAATACGTTTAGTTTGTTCAATGTTCAAATTAAACTTTTCAATCTAATAAGCATAAATTTCTTACATCGATCTCCTCTACAAGAAATGTACTTAGCATAACTTGCTAGAAAACGTATGAACTTTCAACGCAAAACAATTGCATCAAAATTTTAAACATAAAATTCAAATTTTTAAAAATCTTTAACAATTCAATACAAATTAAAATTAGGAACATTTAACTTTATTACTTAAACTTTTACACCATTTCACCACCATTATTATGCCATCATCGAACATTAGCATCGATCAGTCACACTGCACATAATTTTTGAAATTTAAAATTAGAAAAAATTTAGTGAAAAAATTATATTACAATGGAACAATCAATGAATTATTTTTTAAAAACAATCAATTTTTTTTGCTTTTCTTTTCATTTACAATTTTAAATTACAGAGAGATAAACTTCTAAACTTATCTGTTACAGTTCTAAACTTATCCGGAAAAGCACTGAAATTAGAAATTTTGCATTTGTTAGCTAAAACCATTTCCTATTCGATTTCAACAAAATTAATTACGGAAATCGGAAAAAAACAAAGCATTTTTCTAATTCATTCATTTTTTTTTGATTATAAAATTATGCATAGTTATGGAGAAATTTAATTAGTTTTTAAATTAAATTTTTTTCACTTATTTATTTATTTTTTAAAACAATAAGATAATAAAATTAAACAAATTTTACAACATTCATGTAAATGGCCATTGGAATATTACATTTCAAAATAATTCATTTAGGTGTTGATAAAAACAAAAGCAAAAAAAAAATTGAAAACAATAAAATTACGGAAGAATTGAAAATTTCCAATCCGGTTTTACCATTTAGAGAATATCTCGCGGAAAAATGGGTGAAAGTTGATTGCCAAAATAGATTGAACAAATGTGTTTATGTTGAAACAATGAAATGGATGATGCTGTTGTTATTTCTACTACTTGAATTTCTTCCTGATTTTATTTATGGATGTATGCCACGATATCAGGAAGAACTTCAATACTTAGATTACTATCTTGGTATTGAGCCGGAAAATCAAGGACATCTTAAGCTTAAAGGTATATTTTTACTTTAAACTTTTACAGCAAAATAACTATTAATGAGCTTTATGCAATTCTTTATGTAAATTGAATTGAGCATTTTTGAAATTTTCAAACAGTACTTAATAAATATAACTTTTAAAAAAAAATAAATTTTGATAATTCATTTAGTACATTTTAAAGATTTCGATACTCATTTAATTTTACCTTTCTTTAGATGCTACGCTAAACCAATACATTGGCAATTCAATGAAGTTAAACTGTCAATTCAGTGAACCATGCGCCTGGATGAATGCACCTGATGATAATTTATTAGATACATCGGATTTTTATTTATTTGCTAAAACAAGCACTAAATTATTTCCGCCACAAATTCAACCAGGACCATCTAATCCATTAAAAGGTTTTGCATAAATTTAGAGAAAAAATTTAATTTAGTTTTTTGAAAATCATTTTTGATTTCAAAAAACTAATTTCAAAAACTTTGATTTTTTTGATCATTTTTGAAAAATTTAATTTGGTTTTCTTTGAAATCAAAAATGATTTTCAAGCCGATTGAATTAGTGATAAATTGAAATTGCTAATTGTTTATTTCGACATAAAATTTTTCACAATCTTAAATGAATTTATTTTTTTTTATGAGCAAATTATTTTTAGGTACAAAATTTATCCTCGCAGGTAATACAACAACAACACCTCAAAGTGCAGTGCTTATTAGTGCACCAATTGCCTGTCAACGATCTTCCGGATCATTAATATTCCGGTAATTTAATTAAACGTAGAAGATAAATTAACATTTAAATTTATTTATAAATACAAACACTTTACACTGACATTTTCTTCTAATCAATTTTTGAAATAGAAAAAAAGCGAAAAGTGAATTTTTCCTAAAATTCTGTGCAGTAAACAAATTGATATGAAATAGGACATTCTATATAATTTTTAAATAAAAATTTAACCTGTCCATGCAAGTTAGAATATTTTAGATACTGGTTATATAATGATGCAAAAATTGAAGTATTAATTTTAAAGCCAGCTAATCGGTGGAATCGTCTTCAGGTATTTGATTTATTCATTCATTGCTAATAAGGTATTAGTTTCAAAAATGTTCATTTTCATTTTACAAAAGGCAATAGTTAAAAAAAAGGTTTGTATTTTTAGGTTATTATGCGACCACGTGCCGAGTGCTATTTCATCCGTGCTTTTAATGACCGTTGTAAAGTTGAAATACCGGAAATTTCTGAGCCATTTCGAATTGGTATTCGTGCGCATAACTTAAAAGATTCAGCACTGGGTAGTTTTGGGATGTTGACAGACATTGAATATGAAGCTGAAATATGTTTGGAGCCTAGTAAGTTGATAAATTTTTTAAATTAATTTTTAATTAAATTATTATAATAGATATGTTTCAAGTAATTTTTAATAATTGAAGATGATTTTAACGACTGACAATTGTATTTACAACTAACAATTGAATTTACACATAATATTTTCAAAATAATTAAGTCAATTGATTATTTTGTAAATAAATTTTTTAAGAACTTAATTAATTAGCAATTTAATTAACGTTGTACAAATGAAACAGTTAAAAGATTCTGAATAAAATTTAGAGCTATCAACAGTGTTCGGATTGCGAACAGTTCCACCACCACAGCTTATCACACCGTTACTTTCTGCTACTGAAATTTCCTGCATTGATTATAATTCAACCTGTCGCTGGTCTAACAGTCTTTCGTCATCAGCCGAATGGAAGATCGGATGGAATCGACGACGATGGAATGAAATTTTTGGAAAAGGAAGTAAACCAACCGGAAGCTTCTTTTATCAGTACGTCGATTCGACTACCAAAAAGCCCTATTCATTACTGCGATCAGAACTTGTCCCATGCACAAGTACGATTACAACTCTTAGTTTTAGGTTTGTTGTGTTGAAATTTTAGTAGTTGTAAAATTATGACATGCAAAATTTAATCATTAAGGAATAATTTAATTAATGAACTGGAGTTTTTTTTAGAATTCCAATATAATATAATGTTGCTATACAATGTAAGTATGATAATTTGAAGTTTTTAAATGATAAAAGAAGTGATATTTTGAACTGATTAGTTATGCTAATCATTAAAGAACGCACCTATCCATTTATCAAAATCTTTTTTAAGTACCATCTACCATCAATTTCAATTTTTGCTAAATTCAAATTGAATTTGAAATCATTTCTGCTTCCAGATATTGGATACAAACAGGTACACAAGTTCAAGTTTGTATAGTTACTGCATCAAATGTGGTAAGCAGCTGTGTGTACCTAAACGAGGCAAGAATGCCTGGGCCTATCAGGATCGATGTTGATGCACCAAGTGAAGAACCTTTTCGGGTATGCAATAATCATTTATTGATTATTCAAATGATAAAGGCAATATCATAAATTCCACTAATAATTGATAAGAGTAACTAATGAACTTTTTCATAAATGATATTCACTTTACAGTACATTCACATATATTTTTCCAAAATAAATTTTATCAAATTTAATTTTACAGTTCGTATTTGAATTGATCAATTTTGATAATTCAACGTTTGGCCTTGTTGTTATTGATGATATACAATTCACTGGTTTATTATGTCATGAGGTAACAGTGCCACCTAGTACAACTATCGATCCACTGCAAATTAAGAAATTTTTCTCACTTCAACCATATTCAAATTTGTTAATCGTAAGTACATCAAACTTTATCGCTTTATCAGTATAGAAATTAATAATAGTGTATTATTTCAGATTTCGTCGGGATGATAAAAAAAATTTCAGAGATAATTTTTTTTTAGCACGAAATCAAATTGCTTAATCTTCATTTCGTTAATATTTATGCAAACTAATTGTTCCTTTTTTTTTCGTACTACAATGAAGAAAACAATATTTCCTATATTAATTCAAATGAATTAATTATTGAAAAAGTCTCCAAGAATTTACCTGTTTACTTTCAGGATAATATACCAACATTAAATTGTAATTTTAATCGAAATACATGTCCTCAGTGGGAAAATGATGGACATTGGTTATTGGGAACAGTTCCATACGATAATTCCTTCACATTACCTT
Organism: Litomosoides brasiliensis; assembly: GCA_013365375.1. NCBI lineage: Eukaryota > Metazoa > Nematoda > Chromadorea > Rhabditida > Onchocercidae > Litomosoides > Litomosoides brasiliensis. The sequence continues at coordinate 26,091 of JABVXW010000516.1, read as the reverse complement.
CATCAATAACAGGCCTAAATTTCCTTTTAAATAAGAAAAAACTATTAAACTATCAATTCATTATATTATACCGATAGTGTTATTTATCAAATTCAAAAAAAAGGAGTTCTTATTTAATTGATCTGAAAATAATTGCTAAGAAAAGAACAGCAACCATCAAATTCAAACTTACATACACAGGTAAATAGCAACAGTTCGAATTTATCACAACTTTCTTATCACAACACTTTTCTTCTTAGCAATTATTTTCAGATCAAGTTGCGGTTGCTGTTCTGAATAATTCCACTGCTATACTGCAATCACGTGAAGTACCATGTGCTTTGAATGCAAAACTTTTTATTGCATATTTTCGAACCGAAAAAGCTAATGTAAAGGTGTGCATCGAAAAACGTTGTGTTAGCACTAATAATACACAATCTGGTAAATTATTTCTTTTTTTTTAAAGAAAAAATATTTTTAAAAAAATTTCAATTCATTATTTGGAATAATTTTTTTTTTTAATTTTATCAATTTCCGGTTGGCTTTCAATGAATGTTCATCGTAAGAAATCATTTATCATTCGACTGATTGCAAAATCCATTGAGCCTGCCGTTGTTATAATTCGAAAAATGGAAACAGCTGGTAATTGGTGTCCACTTCCAACAGTATCGCAGTATGCGTGCAAAAAACTTCACTGCAAATTTCGTAAAAGTTTTTGTGGTTATAAGACGGAAAAAAATTCATCGGCCAATATTTTATTCAATATGAATGAAAAGGGTTAATTTAACATATTTTTAAATTAATCAATTAATTTTTACATTTAAATATTGTATTCATTTTAAAAATTTACAAAAGATTTAACTTGATTAATAAATTTCTTTTTATGGTATTGCACTAATTTGATATTATTGATATTTTTATTGCTTTACATTAATTTATTGTTTACTAAATGATGCCTATCATTAGCGTATTAACCATTTTAAGAGATCCAATTTTTGCGTACAATTTCCATAGGAAAAAAAAAACTCTAAAATTATATCTAATACAATTAGAATTAATTTCAGTATTTAATTTTATTTTTGTAATATATGCAGGTGCAATAGCAAATATTAATGAAGGATCTGGTTTAGCTATATTACGATCACCACAATTTAAACTTTCACGTCCACTTGAATTACAAATTGAGGTGAATTTTTCAAACTTTTAATTTAATTTGCAAATTAATACACAAGCTAATATTATTAGTCTCTTAGTAGTTGTTGATTAGTTTGAAGAAAATCTAGTTTATAGTTTTATTTTTTTAACTAAAAAAGTGATAGTGCAATAATTAGTTGAGGAAAAATAAATCTAAAAAGAAAATGTGATCATTAATTAATTTGATGTTTTTTAAATTTAAAAAAAAATCTAAAAAAAATAAATCTAAAAAGAATTGTTCGAAATAATCTTTGATCACATCGTACATTCGCAATTACTTTACGCAAACATTTCAAGTTAAAAGTTTCCTCACATCTCTTTTCTCCTGATTACCTTCTTCTCAATTCCTGAAAAAAAACTTTCCTACAGAGAGGGATTAAATTAATAAACCAAATATCATTCCAATAAAAGATTGAAGAAAAAAAAATTAATGAACTAAAAAAAAATTTAAAAAATTTAAAAATTAATAAAAAATTAATTAAAAAAGCAGACGAGCAGAGATTACTTTGGAATAGAGAAACATAAGCTTCTATTAAAGTTACTTTTTCTTACAAAATTTATCTATGCAAATTTAATTCAAATTATTTATCACTTTCAGATATATCAATCAACATTCGGTTCACAGACATTCTTGTGCGGCGATGATTTTAGCAACTTATACGACTGTCAACCAATATTAGGCCCAAAAATAGAATTACCAACAACGGAAAAAATAATCCTACCACTTGATCAGGACGCGCAAAATTTTACGATTGTTGCTGTGCACGATAAATTCGTAGAATTTGGAGCAGCAAAATTTATTATTTCAAATATTGAAATATTAGATGAAGATGGAAAATTATTATGTTAAATCAACGTTTTTTATTTTTGCTGATTTTTGATCATTTTAATTTTTTGATTGAATCCTAAAAAACAATTACATGAAATATAATACAGTCAAAAAAAAAATTTTAAGTGTTGTAAAATAATGAATTGAAATCCGCGATTAAAATATGAATGAAAATTTCATGCTACAATACTACAATTTCTTGCGTAAATTTGATCGATCGACTCATTCATACCTTTTCAAAAATCACCGGTAAAAATTAACAATTTTAATTTCTCATTGCATTTTAGTTTTTAATTAATTTATTACTATTTATTAATTTACAATTTTTTTCTTTCATATATAAGTACTAATAATAGATGCTTGTTAGTGTGTATATTTGATAATGAGGTAAAATAAAATGAATTTGTAGTTTTTAAAAAATAAAAATAAAAATTTAGAAAATTTGATGAATTTTATGTGATAAATTGATTGACGAAAGGAGCAATGATATTTGATGATAAAAAGATTCCTCGTGTACATTTCGCGAATAAAAGAGAAAATTAGTTGTTGTGAATAAATTTCATTTTAGCATTTTTCTAATTGCTTAAATTCAACTATGTATGTATCATCCATCACACGTTGAGAATATAAGAAAAGAAAATTGCATTAAATTAATTTCAACGTAAAAAAAACAGAACAACTAATTAACGACAGTTACTTTAAACACGTTGAAATTTTAAATTTCATTCCTAAAAAAAGCAAAAGCATCGAATTTATTTATAAAATCAACCATATGGTAATTGCATTATTACGAAAAACAATAGAAACAAATCAGTCGATGATGAAGATGATAATTGAACAAAAATTTGTGAGAAGGCATAATTTGTGATGAATTTTAAAATTTTGTTCAGAACATAACTATAAATTCAAATATCAATTAGTTAATGATCAAAAATTTAGATGATACACATCGAAGAAAATGAAATTTGGGGGTGGGGGGGGGGGGACATTCCTGGAGTTGAAGCGTAAAAAGTTGAAGTAACAGTAACTTTTTTTTTTTTAAAATGACGACATTAAGGTGTATTTGCGAAAACGATAATTGCAAGAATTAAGGAGAAAAAGTGAACATCCACTTTTGCTATGACACATTCCACCATAACGGATAAAATTATTACCACAAAATGTTGAATGCAATTTGTTGATCATCAATCCCTTCAAATCTTTTGAACTAATTTAAAATTGAATCAAAATTTGAGCAATCACACTCAAAGATGCAAAATCATCTTCTTGATCAAATTCGCAAAAAAGAAAAAAATTTAGCTAATGCTTAACTGTAATAGAATATTGATTGCTTACGCTAAATGAATTCAACACAAAAGGTGAAAAATTGAATTTAACAGTATAAGCACAAAAATTAATCAAACTTCCATAACTGATAGCAAACTTGAAAATTGCAGAAATTTTCACCTAATTTAAGTCTTTTTTTTGGTTTAGAATAACCTCCTTCTTCCCTCCCCATCTCCCTCTCCATTTCGCCCCTGTTATTTAATTTGTTGGATAAACTGTTGAACTCTAGAAGAGCTATAAAAACCTGTGTGCTATGGTTGATTCCTCTTAGTTGACCTTTTGTTCACATTTAGTGAACTCTTCAATTGCAAATCTCTATGACTTAAAATACTGCAAATAAAATTCGAAAGTATTTTTTTTTCAGCTATTAATTGATTAATTGTTAAAAAAGGCAAATTATAATTTAATTTTCTTTTTATCACTCACTCACAAAAATGTTTTATATTTTTCACTTCTCTCTCTCTCTCTCTCCATTTTTTTCCTGGTTCGTTTAAAACAGCAAACGAAATGTTATATGAACAAAGTCAGGCGTCAACATGTCGTGCATTATGCATGTCGCAAACTAATCTACCATATTTCCGGTAAACCGTTTAATGGAAACAAACAAAAAAACAAAACCATCGAACTTCCTAAATGCATAAAAATGAATTAACCATTATTCATTGAATAAAACCATAAAAATTTTAATATAATAAGAAGGAAAAAAAAAATTGCACATTGAAAAAGACACATTTCTTTTGGTACATTTTAAAATTTGCACACGTCTTTTTTTTTCTCTCTCTCTCAAACATTTCATTTAAAACTTTATTACAACAAAAATGAACTGATTGGATCGGAAAAGAAAGCTCACAAATATCGATCGCAATTATTGTCTTCAATTCAATTTTGATTGTATTTTAATAAACTGTAAAAAGATGATAAATGTGAATAACTAATCACTAGCAATGACATTTTTTTCTTCTAATATATATATATGCGTTCTAAATTTAACAAAATGAAAAGATTGAAAAAAAATATATAAAAATATAATTTAAATTTAAGATATTTCTCAAAAAATTTAGATATTTCACAAGAAATTAAACTATAAAAATTAATTGTTGAAGAAATAAAAGAAACAAACATTTTACCGTGTCAGTCACTGTACCATAACGAAAAAGATATAGAAAATAACCAAAACAAAAACAATAACAAAAGAGCAAAATTGATGAAAATTTTGGAATGAAAAATTTAAATAAAACTCTAAAAAACAGTAATTTATTCCAAAAATATAATGAACACGGGAAAAGCTGAAAGATTTTTCAACAGAGAATTTTAAGAATAATTTTTTGCCTACTGATACCTCACATCTCGTATTATCCTAATATAACAGTCTATTTCAAGTTTTTCTAAATTTCAAAGTTTGCATTCTTCGCTTCTTCTCTCCCTTCTATCATCTCATTTGTTCTCCAATTAATTCTCCGCTCTCAAAACCAAATTTGTTGTAGGAAAAAAGATAGCAATGCGAAATACCTATATAACAAGTGCACAAATTTTAAATTTCAAAAGATTTGATAAACTCAAATGTTTGTCTTAAGTTAAGTTTACGTCCAGAAGTTTTCATTTAATACGATGGAAAATATTTCCTAACTTTCAAATTCATGATAAAAGAAAAATGTTTAACTCTTACAAAGTGGAAAAGAGAAAAATTTTTAGTTATGAAAAAGTTGAGTTAAAAAATTTTCAGTCACAGAAAAAATTTGCATATTTGAAGAGAGTCAAAGTTGCACAAAAATATTAAAAAACGAGAATAGATGTTGTTCGTGAAGGAAAACTAGCTCACATTTCAGGTCAAATAGAATTTAAAAAGTTTGAATATCTTAATTTGAATCTAAAATTGCACATCATTCTGACTTGTTTTAAATTTCAGAACAGGTCAGATCCACGTAAATTGCTCCATGCAACAGTTGAGCCACGTAAAAAATTTCGTGTATAGTGAAAAATTAAATCTGCGATCTGATTGGTTAAATGGTAGGAGAAGGAAGCTACAAATCAACAACAATATAACGTTTACAGTAGTGCATTTCGAAATGATTTAAACAAATTGAAATGTTTGATAAAAATTTCATTAATTAATAGCTAAACGTAAGGCAATACATTCTAACGATCAGGAAGCTACAATCATCCTTGATTTACTATACCCGAGAGCTTCAGTAGCAAAAGCCAATATGTTCATTGCTTCATTGTTGTAGCTGATTGATATCATCTGATGGTCCATTTGACGTTGTAACTTTATGAATCTTACGCATATGCTTCTTGAGATCAAAATTACGACAGAAGCCTTTGAAGCAAATTGTACAATTGAACGGTTTCTGGTCCTGATGTGTATGCATATGAAATGATAGATTGTAGGAATGATGAAAGGCCTTATCGCATATGCTACATTTGAATTGCTTTTCACTGCTGTGCGTCAACTTGTGATTCCTACAGTTTCCACTTTGATAAAATCCTTTACCGCATAGCTCACATACATATTGTTTATAACCTAAATAAAAATTTATTAATTACCAATTTTAACTCATTAAAACATCCTTTGTTTGCAATAAGAATCATTGAATTATTAAAAAATTTTCAATTCAACCGCTTTGTAAAATTATTAAATCCTTTATATCACGCAATTTGCTCACATATTGTTTACTTTAATTTTTACTTTAAGCAAAAAGAAAAAAAAACATAGAAATTGAAATAAAATTGTTGTATACCCGTAGAGTTTATACATCTTTTAATTGTTTTATTTCAATTTAAATTCATCAAATTTGACTTTGCAAGAATCAGCAAAAAAAAAAACGTTCAAGTAAAATTTTACTTGCAAATAAAAATAAATATTTGAAATAAAAATAAAAATATGCAAACGAACCTAAATGAATACGTCGATGAGTGTTGAGCGTTGATGCACGATTAAACCCTTTGCCACAGGTGGAACACTGAAAAGCTTCTTACATCGTCATATTTGTAATGAAAATGGATATTTTATCCAAGCCATCATCATCATCCCTCATCTTCCTATCTGTCTTTATTAATGGCATGTAATAATTAATTATTTCCTCATACGTCTACCATCTTTTTTAATATTTTCTTTTTCTCTTTACACGTTTATATATTTTCAAGTTCATAATTTAATCAATAAATTGATGAATAAATTGTTTGAAATAAGAATTTAAAAAGAAAAATGCTTACCACATGTGGTCTTTCCTCCGTATGAATAATTTTATGACGACATAGCGTCGATGCCTGTCGAAAAGTTTTACCACAAACCTAAAATCTCGTAATCCAATATAATTCAAAATTTTTTTTCAAGTATATTTAAATTTGTACTTATGATTTATTGAAGCTAAAATAATAGTAATAATACAATTTTAATGAATATCATGATGTAAGCATTTTGTGTTACTGAAATGAATTTCAACTTATCATGATTAAAAAGTAATTGCATTGTTAGGACTTTTTTACTAACATTCAAATCAGTTATAACTTGATTTCTTATATTTTTCTTTAATCCTACATATCTGAATTATTCATACACACACACACACACGCACACACACATACACGTACACGCACCATCTTCTATTTCATTTACCATTACACGTTTACACATTTCCAAAATTATTTATCTATCAAATTCATGAATTCAAAAGGTGTTGTATGGTAGTAGTGCCATAACCGTTAAACACGTTACGTTACCCATCTATCGTCTCCTAGTTGCACAATTAGGTACTTTAGATTATTTAAATATAATTTTATCATATATAAACACACTTTTTTCTAATTCAAATATTAAAAAAAACTCCTGCTAAATATTCTACCATTCAGACAAGTTTTGCATACACTTTTCTCCGCCAATATAATACTACCAATAAATACACGACGTATCACGCAAAATGTCTAATACTTCTTTTTGATTATAAAAGTATACAAATTGTCCATCACGTTTTCCTTTTTTTTCCACCTACGTAAAGCTATTGCAAAATGAAAAGTTTCATAACGAAGCAGTCGTAAGTATTAGTATAACGTTATACTCTCTGCCGTAACGTTATATAACGTTACGCATAACGTTATACTCACTATTCCTCAACTGCCTTTTCCTTTCTCGTACATTACGAGAGGAATAATTTTTGCCATGCAAGCAAAATGAACATCTATTTTCATTTTTCTGCACTGCATAATCCAACTTCATCATCAATTAAGAGGAAATCAGGAGAGTTTATGCCCTTTATCTTATCACTGATTAACATCCACTTCGTTATTTTATCTGAAATTTCTCCTTGCATAAAAAATTTTCTATGTTTACTTTAAAAAAAAGAGAAAAAAATCCTCCTTTGCCCTACAGTGACCATTAGATCAATTTATTAACTTTAAAATGATAATAGCTACAATTATCATAAACTTCCATAAATTGTGAAATATTTGATAACAAAAAATAAAAGTCCAACCCACGCAAATTGGGTAAACTTTCTATGCTATGTCAAATAAAGTTTACACTATCGATAATCAAATCTATAACTGAATCCGTCTTCTTTCAACTTTCTTTCAGGAATCTGAATTTGATGTAGGAACAGAAATTGTAATGAACGAGATTCTAAAAATAAATAAGCGTTACGGAAAATGTCCCTAAATCTATTTTCATTACGTACAGAAATTTCAGTACAAATTAGTAAAATTGTAAAAGGAAAAATCTTCCTGAAGTGAAAAAATTCAATAAATGAGAAAAGGAAACAAAAAAATTTTAATGTTCACTGTATTTCACTAAATTTTAAAGTTGAAAAATTTTTAAATTTTACAAAATTACAAGACAAAAAATTTCGTGCAAATAAAGAGTGTAATCAAATTAGGTTATACTGGATTAGATTAAATTTTTGATGCTATCAGCTAGTTTCCGCTTTATTAACCTGAAATGAACGTACTAAAAAAACAATCCATTGCTTTCAAAAAGTTACTAAAATTGCGTCATTACTAAAATTGCAAAAAAACTATTTAAAAAAATGACTTTGCAGTGATACGGTCGAGCTCCAGTGTGTACCGGCATATGTCTTGTCAAATTGTAATTCGCACTGAACATTTTGTCACATTCCGTACATTTAAACAATTTCTGCTTTTCGTTATTGCGAGAAGTTTGCGCTATCTCTTTCTTTTCCACAAGTGAACTTGATGATTCAGGCGTACAATCTTTATCCTGCTTCTCATCACTTGGTAAGTCTAAAATTCCAACAACTCTATTATCATCAATTCAACTTTTCTTAAATTCATTTATTGAATCAAAAAAAAAAAATTTCCACTGTAAGATTATCTAAGATTATCCGAAAAAAAAACAGCAAATTAAATATGCCAAATACTTTTATCAAATAGCATAACTATACATCAATTACAAAAGTATAGTATTTTTGCTATGAAATTCATAAAGTACTTAGTTCAATCCATTTATTAATTAAATTATTAATAAATAAGATTTTGCAAAAAAAAAGAACAAAGCAACATAAAGACAGCAAGAAAAAAGAAGTGTGTTTATCAAAAGATAGCAAATTAAGACAAATCAATTTAATTAATATTTTTTTCAAAATAAGAAACTATAAAAAATGAAAGATAAAAAAATTTGAACTATTTTTTCATTGATATATAAGTGAATTATCGATGACTACGTTATCCTAAAAATTTACCTGACGTAAGAATCCAATCAATAGAAAATGGAAGAGACATTGTCTTTCTCATGCACCGTCCGTGAAGCTAACTACCATCCCATATTAATCGTTCAGTTCGGGCACTGCCCGCAACACTGCGATGTAAAAGTGTCTATCGTTACACTCTGTCATCGTAGCAGGCGGAGTTTGACACTTTTTCTCACGCCAATCAAAACAAACATTCTCCCGCACTTTTCTCACCTGTCCTCTTCTTGGACTACCGTATACTCTCTTCATTAATGTATGTTTCCATAAATTCTTCTATCTTTTACTTACTTATATTAAAAATTTATAAATATAAAATTAAATATAATATCAATGTTCTACTTCTATTATCATTTTTTTTCATTTATCGTTATATTATATTACTTACAATTAAATATTATCAATTAAATCGTACTAATTTATAATAATATGATAATTTATTTAGGAAAATCAATGATAAATTAGTTAGTTGAGAGAAAACATTAGCACTCAGATTATCCACTAACTAATAATCTGTAAATCTGTCAGTGATTTTAGATGAGAAATAATTAAATTGACTAAGTATAATTCATAATAATGATCTTTTAAGATGATTATTATGAATGACAAATGCATTAAGCATTTGATAATATTTCATCAATACTACTGCTCTTTTTTTTAACTTCACACGTATACAAGAAAAAAAAACTTCTAAAAAAACTTCTATCAGAAAAAACTTTTTATATTGCATATTTTTAATTAAACTACAATATTATATTGATTTTAAGCTAGTCTGTTCATTTACAACTATAGCAATATAAAAAGTATTTGATATGAATATTCACAGATTTGTCTTAACTATTTGTGTTAAGAAACTCTTCAAAGTGATTTAAAAATGCAACTATAACGTGAGCAATCTGCAGTAAGTCAGTAAGTTGTTTTTAGGTCACGATGATGCAAGAAGACACTAGTTCCTAGAAGAGCAAAAAATGATGATATCGATGGATGGATGCTTGCTGCATACATTTTAGATCATGGTTGTTTCAACAGAAAACCGATCATTTGGTTCAGCTTAATTTTTTTTTACTGACGTGGTACCATTTGGTGTGCTGTAAGCGTAAATAAACTTCACATGTTGACTGACCAGTTAATTTCCGGTAGATTTTGTGTTTATATGTACGGTGGTACTTTTTGAGACCCAAAACATTTTGTTGCACACTAATATGCATTCAGTAATAATAAACCATCACCGGCATCTCGATATTACGTAGATTTAAAAATGCCAAATAGTGTACCGAGGACGTAAAATCGATGCGACAAATGCAGGAAAAAACTAGTGTTGCCCATAATCTATTCACTATAATAGTGAGTGGTACAATCATTTCTAAATTGTTAGCCAACAAAAGCTTTAAATTCTAATAGCATTGTACAAAACCTGACATGTTTGTTAGTCTGATATTGCACTTGACTCGTTCTATATCTACACGATCAATCAGTCTCCAGCCATTTGACGCAACAGTCTTCACGTCTCACACCTGATTTCCACTGCAACATTTTTCAGAACGCACAAAAGCCGACAACTACTGGCATATGATCTAACACGTACAAATTTTTCTTGAGATTCTGACTAGAAAAGAAATGCAAATTGACCTAGTGATCTTAAAATTCGTGATTAATTAATCTTTATTCCCTACAAGGCTTCCTTACAACATTGCAAAAGTTTCCGAAGCCATTACTGTCGCTTCAAATCATCTCGAGTTTACATTGAAAAAATCCTACCCCATCTTCCGGAAACTTCATATGTTCCGGTAATTTAAATTAAATACAGTTCATTGTTCCGCGGAAAATAACGCATTAAAAACCGTAACAGCTGAAGCACAAGATGAATATAAACAACTCGATGACCAAAGAAGCGACAATTAAACTATTCACAACTGCAGAGTAATGAATTTAAAACATTCATGACACTTCCTCAGCTATAAGTACAATGTCATCAAAAAGCAATTAGCTGGTCTACCTCATGCAGTTTCAAATATTTTTTTGATTACTGCTTTATCGAATATTTTCTTTCTTTCATGCTAAAAAAGGCTTTCTGATCAACTGGACAGCACACTACAGCACACCGAAACATGAAAATTAATACAAATACAAACAATATCATTCTTCACTGAGCCACAGTTCATAGGACACTATTTGCAACTAGATTCTTAAAACTATGCAATGCCCACAAGAGCTGAAACCAAAATGGAACCTTGTCACCCTTCACAATTAAATCAAATTAAATAAAACACCGAATTAACTTAATATACACTTCATTAAAAATTCAAAACAGTAGCTCGAAACAACCAGTAAAATGAAACGTAAAACACAAAAACTTCGAAGATTTAAAATATCACAAAACAGGAATGAATGTGGGGCTGAGCACGACGAATTTACCAGAAAGGACGGGGAAAACTACAAGTAACATATTGAGAGTAAAGGATAGGAACTGCCGATGAGTTACCAATGGTGATCAGCATGCGTCAGAAATTTTAAACTTGATTTCTGAATAGGGATACTCAGATATGTAGAAATTACACGTTACAGACTAGGATCATTATTATGCTTATTAGTATTATATGATACAAAACGAACAACTTGACATAAAAAAATACTAGATGAAACAGAACAGAAATATCATGAACGGTATTAACTCATCATAATGCCACAACAGTAATATCAGCTAACTTGGTAACAATAACAATCTAAGGCTTACAATTTGATGACAGCCACGTCAAGCCTTCATAAAGCCCGTCACCGGTTGTAGCACATGATGGCTGTACATACCAATTTCGATCCCTTATTCGTGTCAGTCCCAATTTATCCTGTATCTCATGAGGCTTCATTGCTGCAATGTAAAAAAAAACTTCATAGTGGCTGATCTAAATTTTGAATTGGAAAAAAATGCAAAAGTCTTAAAAATAAGGAAACTCTTTCCATTTCCTCTCGATTAAAATTTTAAGCAATCATAAGGATGCATAAGCATAATGATATCGATATCACCAAAACATGATGTCGACTAAGCAGCGATATTTAAACATGATCTACTATGGGGAAGGGAGGAGAGTAGAATACCACTGTTTAACCTTTATAGAAGTGTTAAAACCTCCGACCAAAATTGTCTTGTTTTGAAAAAGTAATTAATATATATCGTCTTCAAAGTTAATGTTTCTACAGCTTCATTGGATTCCTACACTACCCATGTTAGATTGTCATCAGATAAGCTGACTACGATCTATGAAATCACATAAAAGTACTTTCGAAAAAAAGATTTTTCAAAAAAAAAGACGACTCAAAGAAGCACCTAAAAAATTTTTTTGCAAAAATTAACCTTCTGAAAGATCCTGTTTGTTGGCAAAAACGAGAATGATTGCATCTCTCATTTCTCGATCATTGATGATCCGATGTAATTCCTGCCTTGCTTCATCTACTCTCTCGCGATCCGCAGCATCAATTACAAATATTAGGGCTTGCGTACCTGTATAATAGTGCCTCCATAGAGGTCTTATTTTGTCTTGACCACCAACATCCTGCAAGTTCAGTTTGATTAAAGAACATGTAGGATGAAAAGGATGAAAAATCAAAAGTCATGAACATTACGCAACACAAGTGACAGCTCTAGCAAGTTATTAGTAGGGTATGAATTGCCTTCGCAAATTCAAGTGGTGTTTGTGACAGCCTTTAACTACTACATGATATTATCATTCGAGACAATTACATTTCATATATTTAAACTAGCGATATTACTTCAAGAAGAAAGTTTTTTTCGTACACAACAAAAAATGTTGACAAAGACAAAAACAACCGAAAAAAAATTTTTTTCTTGAAAGCTCACCCAAACATTAAATTTAATGTTTTTGTAAGTTACTGTCTCAACATTGAAACCAACAGTGGGAATCGTTGTAACTGATTGTCCCAATTTCAATTTATATAATATAGCTGAAAAAATGAAACAACTGATCTGTTGAACCCGTTCCAGCCCACAATGTTATTTGGTCTAAAATTCAGGACATAATAATTAAAACTAGTAAAAGCTATCGAAGTCCAAATTCAAATTTCACTGGAAATAAATTTCAGCAAAATTCCAACAAATTTTTTTGAGCTTTGGAAAACCTGACAAAGCTTACTTGTTTTACCCGCAGCATCCAAACCAAGCATTAATATTCTCATTTCTCGTTTGCCAAATATCTTCGACAGTAACTTCCCCATGATTCACGCGAAAAGAAATTGAGGAGGGGAAGTCTCTGCCAGCTGATGTCACAATATAGTGGCTGCCACCACTGTACTGATGATTTCAGTTCTTAACAACGTTACACAAACGAATTTAAAAATCATTCTCTGGTAATAATGATATGGAAACGTCCCGCATATAGAAGTAGCACAAATGATGAAATAATACCACTCAAGCAATCACTTGTTCGGAAACGATGACTGCTGCAACAAGGACGATGAGTGGACAGTTCTGCAAAATTTTAAATCATACAAACCTTATCAGGAATACATGAATAATTACACAAAGACTAAAAGTTATAATACATCACATCTGCGAGGAAAGAAAGTATCTCAACCAGCATACTTGAGAGTGGTACAAGAATGATGACTGAGCAGTGTTGAAATACTAGCACAGCATTATAGAAGTCAGACATATCTCGATAAAACATCAGCACATTAAACGAACTTGACGAAATTTTTGATCAAGAAGGTAGTCAGAAAACTCACAAAACAAACACCTTAATTACCTGACCAATTATCCCTGACTATCTAGAATCTCTTTCTCTTCCTGTGGGAATTGTATTACCACTACTAACGAATGCTCGCAGAGTGCGCAAACGATCCGAAAAACTGAATTCAAGTAGAACACACAAAGACTAAAGAAACAGAAAAAAACTATAATAAAGTAGGGTACACCTGAAGAAACAAAACTCTCAATGTAATAAATCGCCATTTACTTCAAACATTGACCTATGCAAAAAAATAACTCCCTCTTTCCTTTCCCTCCCTTTGCTATCTCGTGTTTCTTCTTTCTACTCTGAAATGGAAGCTAAATTTTAAGCTAGAAAGATTTAAGAGATTTTCATAGTACAAACAACGGATAGAATCTAAAACACGGCTAAAACGTACGTCACTGAGCCACGCATGTAAATCTAAAAATTTAAAACAACCAATATACTCTTTTGAAGCTAAAAATTTTCATCCGTTCTTGGTCTTTCGCTGTCAATGTGGTACATTATTTGGCATTACATCGGTAGACTGACATTCGCCAGTAATGCTTCCGTTCCATTAGCACAAAAATAACAAGAGACGTAAACGTTTTAGTATTACCAGTCAACCACACTCCCTTACCTCAGGAAAAGCCCTTCCATACCCTCCACCGTCCATCAAGGTTATAAAGGTTACAAGCAATTAGTACGCCACGTTTCAGTCATACCGCTGTGCAATTTCAGATACCAAAACACTATTAAAATGCAACGCTTCCACTGTCGTACCATACCGTATTTAGCTGATACTGTGAAGCTGCACATTCTTTAAAATGCTATCTTGATAAATAAAAGCAATGTGAATCTGAATCCCAGAAAATACATATTCACTTCGTTACTGATAATCTAACACAATATCTCAGCATGGAAGTCCCAGGACAACACTGCAACTATTAAAAAACGCAGATCTTTCACACTCAAATCTGCAATTGTAATTTTAGGATTTTTTCGGAAACTTCAAGCTATAATTCTCAGCAGACAAGCTAAAAAATATCCTTTTATTCAAAAAATTTTACTAATACAATCGTCATGTTTTCCCATATTCCATCACTAGGAAATGTCCGATCAAACCATCATTAAAATCTTGATCTGGTATTATTAGCAAAGCCCTTTCTCTGCTTTAGATGTGCATATAATGACACAGAATCTACCAAATGCACTCACGAAAACAAGTAGTAACTGGTAAACGTTCAGTAAGAGTACTGCAACCTGTCTGTCATGTAACATCTATTATGTTCTGAAAAATCAATTTCTGAAAAAATTCATCGCCAGTCGATTCGAAGGAAGGAAAACAGAGTTCGATACAGTAAAAATGGAACGAAGGGTTCCCAAGGTTATAAAATGCATTGAAAATGACAGCTCAGACAAGCGCATGAGTTTGATGTAACTATTGATGTGACTCCGTTGATAAATAAGCAGATGTGTATCCTAAAGACGCAGATCGATGTTGAAATGGTGCTTCATTTATATTCTCGAGTCTTCGTCACTTTTAATTCCACGCAACTCTTAAATACAACATTGACCCTAAATTTTGAGGAATACAAGAATAATTACAAAGTAACGAAATGCACAACCTAAAACATACAATCATACAATAACATTTGCAAAGAAACTAAAGCAAATAATAATTCCTACTCCAAATGAATTATGAAGTGTATGAAGACATACTTTCACTATATTTAAAATAACAGTAACTTCTACTTTTAAGGCAACAAGAAATTCATCCTATTTGCATAAATCTTGAATCCCTAAACAAATTATCACATATCTTTTGCTCGTCTTTTCCGATCATTTCTATCCGAAAATGCAAGAACGTGTGCGACACCTCCTCCGACCCTTCGATTGCCTTTTTTGTAAGGTATTACGACAGACAATTCATTCCAGGTTAAGATAATATGGAACTAACAGTTACTGCACCACAGTGGTATAAAAATCGTCCTCCTACGCAGGACCATATATTGCAAATAAACAAAATTGTTTGAGACAACGTCTTAATGAATCATCATCAAATAAGTAAGTGGGATAAATTATGAATCAAAAAATATGATAATCTTTTAGATGTCAAGACATCACAGACATAAGACGATATACACATAATGCTAAAATAAAACTGCGAGTATCGTGCACATCATTTTGGATCACAAGCATAAAACAACAACTCGTTTTAGAGACGACTCATGCTGAAAAAAGGATCAAAGACCAATCAAGTTGTTCGATAGTGAAAGATGTTTTTGATCAGACAATGTGTGGTATATTTGTACTTCAAATTGGCATTCATCATTTAACCATAGGCAAATTCATTTCACATCTTAAGTGTTACCAATTGCTCGTCTTATATTATCTCTCTATCAACTGCTTCCAGCGCTTACACAACACAGCAGTGTATCCTCATATTCCAAACGTGTACACATACAAGAATACGACAAGCGTCAGTTAGTGCGTGAAGTCAACTAATTAAATGCATAATGCGACTGAATCTTTCAAAGGCGTATATATTTTCATAAATAACTTTGAACATACTACCTAAAAATGTAACAATTATTAATCATACCCTGTAAGTGATCCATTTTGGATTGAGAACAAATCCTCATCATCTGAACCACCTTCCTTATCGCTTAAATCTTTGCTCAGCGCTTTCCGTAAATCATCAATGCGCTTTTCAGCGCACTGCAAGTCTTTAATCAAAGTCTGCTTTTCCAGCTCCATTTTTTCGTGTTCGATAACCTTAGAAATTCATCATCTGATTTTTTCCGAATAATCAATAACCATTAAAAAATGTTCATAACACACTGCATATCAAAATTAATAAACTAACAAGTTTCCACTTGAATTAAATTGAGATCAAATTTATTTTCATTAGAAATGCCTGATTAAATTAGTTGATTTCATAACGAAACTCAACACCTCACTTGAAAGACTTGAAAATTTTGTAAACAATGCAAACTGCTCTTACAGCACTGAATTCAATCTTATTCAAATCACTCCTCAACTTATACATTTAAGTTATAGCACGTTTGCTACTTCATATATATTAAAAACTTATACCAACTTACAAACTGTTTGCATTTATAGACAAGATCCATTTCTCTCTTACGTAGATCTTCCAATTGTTCCTGCAGCGTACTTATGTCTTTACGTGTTTTGCGGTTTATATTAAAATCTTTTTCACGTAAGCTATTCAGTTCTTGGATCTGATCCTTCAGCGACTCCACTTCATCATTTGCTTTTACCATTAAAGCCTGCAAAATGGCCCTATAAACAGATTCCAAGTGGTTATTATTGTATTACATTACATTACAATATTTGTATATCCAAGTGATTATCATTGTATTGTAGTTGCTCTACCTCAAGCCTAAGTTTTTGTGAGATTTCCAACTCCAGCTTCGCTTCCAGATCACGTATTTTCTGCTCAGCTAATAACAATTTATGCTTCTCAACAGAATGTTGCTGATGATACTCAAAAGCTGATGACACATCATTTAGCTGTTCACGCAATTTCTCCTTATCTTTTTCCATATCAGCCATCTGAAATCCATTTTTACTACGAATTAGTCTTTGTAAAAATAAGTTAACTGATTGCAGAACAACTGATCGCTAATTAGGAAAAACATTTGTTCACAGAAATGAAAAAATAGACAACTAACCACTGAGCAAATGAACACATAATTATTAAATGAACATGGAAACCTGCTCGAACTGATCAGCAATTTTGATTGAATCAACTGCACTTTGTTGCACAGCTGCTTTGTATTTCTTTATCAGACTTCGTACCTGCTCATCCTGTTCTTCAACTAACGCTAGTGCACTACTTTTCTCCTTGAAAAGTACCAATGCTCGATCTTCTGCAGAATTTTTTGCTGTCAAGGCGGCTTCCAACTACAATATACAAATATTACATTGGCGATTTTCAATAAGCTAACACTACTGAAAGCACTGTGACCAATACAAAAGACGAGACTCGTCAAAATGAGTAGTTCAAAGAAAGGGAAAATGAAGTTGCAGAAGGAAAAAAAATGAAAAAGTTGTACTTGCCTGAGCTCTAACTTCAGCAAGTTCGCTTTCCAGAGAATGGCGCCCTCGAAGTGCACTTAATTTTGCAGCTTCAGCATCTATCAATTGTTCTTGCAACTGACAAATCATAGATTGATCCAAAGAATTTTCTCGTTCACAAGCCAAAACTCGCTCTGTATCTCGCAAGAGAGCTAAAGTTTTCCTCAAATCACGCTTATAATGACCTGATGAAGCTTCGAAGCTGAAAATGAAAAATGAAATAAACAGACATCAGCAAGTTTAGAAAAAACCCTCAAAAGAACCTCAAGCTCAAGCCTCAAGCAAAACCCTCAAGTATATTATGATATATATAAAACTGATTCAAAGTAAAATTAACCTAACACTGTAGTTATCCATGTCACGTACACGTCCCTCCAATATACGATTCTGCTTTACTAGAGATGAATTCGCGTCTTGCAAATCTGCCACCTGCTCTTCAAAAGCTCGAGTCTGGAAGAAAAAATTACTGTTTTAAACAATCACTGTCCGAAATTAGGCATGAAAACCTTACTCGTCTCTGGTACTGTGATCTCAATTCGTCGATTTCATTATTCTTAGCTTCCAAATCCCGCAAACGTTCTGCTCGGCCTCTCTCCGCAGCCATTTCCAACCTCGTTATTGTTTGTTCCAACTGTTTCATTTTATCCATCAATTCATTGAGCATTTCTTCCTTTAGGACAGAAAAATTAACAACTGATTTAAGAGAAAGATAAAACTTAACGAATTCCTTAGTTTCTGAATATACTACCTGTTCAGCACACTTCATCTCCAGAGAATGTTTTGCTTTATGCAATGAACTAAATTCACTTTCCGTATAGCCTTCTTTAACTTCGCTCAATTTTTCAAGTTCTTTCCGTAATTTTGCAACACTCTGACGCAGCTCACCATTTTCCGCTTTCAAATTCTGAAAATAACAGCTTCAAATCTAGCTAAAAGCATTATTCAATAATGAACTTTTAAGTTGAAAAACTGACGAAAAAATGACAAAGTAGAAGGATTCGGAAATAAGGTCAAGATGGAGACTGGAGACCAAAGTGTGCTCAAAAACTTTCTAACCCCTTACAAATTTCTTTAAACGGGTCACATGACAAGTAATTTATACCTGCAATTCTGTAAACCGTCTTTCACTACTGCTTATAGCTTCTTCTCGTTCATGTTCGGCTTTAATCCGCTCTTTTCTCTCCTTCTCGCTATTATCTTTTACAGTTCTCAAATCCACGTCAAAACTTCAAAAAGGAAAAAAATTTCGCACTAGTAACAGAAAAAATGTTTTTACGGAAAAACAAATCTCTATTCAAAATACTCATTACTCATTAAACTATATATCATATACATACTTTTTGTATTTCCTCTCCAATGCATCATTTTTTGCCCTTAGATCTCTCAGTTCATATTCAACATCCTTCAATTGCTGCATTGCTTTCTGCGCTCTCAAACGTTGTACTGAATCACTTTCCTTCAACGCTGCAACTTCTTTTTGCAATTCTACTGTCTGAAAAAAAAACAATAGCTTCTTAACGGTTTAAAATTACAACATTCACCACAGAAAAAATCATATAATATGAAGTGATGATAAAAAGCACATATAGATAATATAACAACTAAATAAATATAATGAAAAATTGTTCACCTTAATGTCCACATGTATACTTTGATCAAGACGTGAGTGAGATGGATATGGTGAAGACATATGTGAATCCTCCTTTGAGTCTAAAAATTTAGAATTTCGGAATCTAAATTTTCAGAAAGATCTGCTTTTTAATTTTATTGTAAGCGAAAATTATAAAACATACCGTGAAGACGTTGTTGTAATACCAGTACTTGCTTCTCAGTCTGAAGGCGATGCTCCACCTCTCGTTCCAGGGCATCATTCATAGACTGCGCATTTGCACGCTCAACAGTTAACATTTGTTCCATTTCCATAACACGTGCCTCCAGACGGTTTTTTGCCATACGCAAATCCTGGATTTTATTCTCTTTTTCATCCAGTTTCTGTTCCCATTCACGACTTTCACGATCATTTCTAAAACGTCGAAATTCGATTACGATGGTCATTAGTAAAGACACAAAAATTGCTATTCCTTGGGAAACAATAAATACTTTAATTACAAAGTAAAGGACCTTGTTGCTGCTAGAAGTGGCGATACGCGGATGTAAAGACGCCACCACGGCCATTCACGCACTTTCGCGTAGGCACGACCATTCCGTTGTATGCAACGTATCGCAATTTCTTGTACACGTCGTTTGGCCAACCATTTCATAGCCAAATATTTACGAGAGACTTGTTGGAAGTGCTCAATAAGACCACTCAAACAAAATTCACGACGCTCTTCTAGTTCATCCAGTAAATCGCTACGTAGAAGAACCTGATACTTGCACTGTTTAATATAATCTACTAAATTTGCTTATCGGCGTTATTACTAATTAATGTTTTTAATAACATTGGATAGAACACTATTTGCCAAAATACCTATGCTTATGCAAAAGTTGAGTTAAAATTTTTAATTACCTGGCTTAAGCCCAATCGGTACCGATGCGAAAATGCACCCAATTCTTCCAGTATTTTGCCAGATATAGCTCGATCATCCATATATTCACTTGGAGTATTCTGTTCTTTAAGCAAACATTGGAAACGATATCGGAAATACTTATAAGGGATTTGTTCCGGAAAACCTAAAAGTAAAACGCATAAAAACTCAAGGTCGCTTCTATGTTAAATATAATTTCCAAATTTCATTTTTCGGGTTCCATATTTTAATGAACTGATGAACAGCCTTCCACAAACTCGAAAAATTTACAAGAAATTGAAGTGCGAAATATTTGTAAAAATAAAGAAGTGTGTAAATATTGAAAACAAATCGCTCAATATTAATCAAATCCTTAAATACTGTTAGCAGGAATATAATATAACATACCTTGGCTTGCAGCACGAGCTGAGTTCACCAACGACAGATAGCGCAGTTGATTTCGAACGTACTGTATATTTAGGAGCTCATCAGGTCGCACATGCATGTCAGCAGCAGACAGCGGCCGGATACAATGAACAAAATGAAGACCAGCAGTCCTTTTGATACACGATATGATGTAATCCTATAGTCCAGTTACATAATATTTTCATCGATTATTAAACTTTGTAACGTATTTTAAAAAAAAGTGCAAAAAAACTAAACTGATAATTAATAATGTGAAGACTGATTAGAACAAAACTGCTAAATATAACTAAAATTTTTTTAATCTATTAGGGAAACTGGACCAAGACTGAAATTAGTAAAGTAAATTAAAATAAGTAAATTAAAATAAAAATTAGTAAAGTTTATATATTTTTTTTTGTAAAAAAATATATAAAGAATTACCAGCTGAAAACAAAAATCAGCGAAAAATCCAGAAATCACACGCATACCAGCAGCATCAAGCTTGATTGTTTGTGTCGCTTTTCGCATTTTCAATGGTGTATTGTCAGCTACAGAGTTAGTAACCGGTGAAAACATACTTGCAACTGTTAAGCTGAATAAAAATGATATCTGTACATATATACAATGATGTAAAGCCAAATAGGTCTCTCGATCTCTCTACTCTCACCTTCCAGATATAATTCTGAACTCCTGCAAATCCTCTAAAATGCATTGAAAACGCAGTTTATATTACAGATCTAGCCATCTGACAAAGCATTATTCTCTGTATGCCGAAGAATAAAAGAACAGTTAAACAGATAAGCAAATAACTGCTGAAGGTTTCACTTATATGATGATGAGAAAATCCTTTACTCATTATATGCCTCTGTTCACCTCCTACTCAAAGGAATACTTACTTGTTCGAGGTGCACAATAAAGAAGTGAGCGAGGAGTCAGTATAATCAGACTGAGCAGCTTTTATCCAGCCCTGAACATTGTATGTAACAGAACTGCTATTAAGGCCATGCCGCAATACAAATGTTAGCGGATTCGTGCCTCGTCGAATTAAATCTAAAAAAGAAACAAAAGAAAAAATATTGACTATTGCTTTTTTATGCTCAAGAAATGAAACTCACGTGAATCGGCCAGATGAACGAAGATTCTTTCTAAAAAAGAATCATCTGTTGCCGCTGGAAACAGTGCTTCTTCATCCAAAATACACATCAGACCACGTTTCTCCATACTTCGCAACTCGATGTCAACACAATTAGACTGAAATAATACATATATTTTTAGATGATAAATTCAGTGTGGCCTGTATGTTTATTCAACTTTCATATAAGACATCCGTCCATTCCAGACAAAATTATATGGTCATGGTATCCTCCGAAACATATTACGTGATCTGAGTATTGACTGGCTCATGACAAAAATCAGTGCCTACAACCAAACAACTACAGCAAAACAAAAATCAAATCTAGATTTATTGAGTGAAATTTTTTTTGATTTGATTTCACAAATTGTGCTACACTATTCTCGGAATTAGCACTGCAAAACAAATTACCAGTTGTTGCCTCTGATCAATTAACCGACAAATTTCGTGCGGAGAACTTTGAGTTTGTTCAATATCAGCCTCTACCTGCTCCCTTTTATACATTTCCAATGGCTCATTAAAGCACACATCATGATAGAGCTCCGCAAATCGTTCATTTACATAATTATACAGCAAATCGTTGAGGCTACGAGGATGAACAGCATCCTAAAAAATTTCCTATTAAAACAAAAATGATAAATATCAGCGTGATAACAACTTTATAAAAATAACTTCAGAGAGATATTTTTTCTAATTAGAAATGCATAGCAATTTTAAGGAACACTACCGGACTGAATGATCCATATTCGCTTCCTGGATAATCGACAACGGTAATGGTAGACGATGATGTTAAACCACTTTCCCCTAAACGGCGGTTTAATAAACGAACAATGGCATCAAACAGTTCGTTATATAAGCAAGCAGTAAATCGATTCAAGGCTTCTTGTCCAGTTTGATTACGAATCGACAACGAAAATCGGCTAAAAGTAAATTGAAAACAGTATTCAACTTTCAGATTTCATTTACAGCAATATTCAGCAAATCAAAAAGTGAGGACTTTTTCCTTACTCCTTTATCCGGAACATTTAACAATAAACATTTAGTTTACTAACCAGGAACAATTAACTCAAAATTAAGTCATATTTTCCGATATAAAGTAAAGGAAGTTCGGTATATACATTGTGGTGCTTATAAAGCTGAAAAAAAATTTTTTAAAGAAATAGATGCATAAATCCATTTACGATACCTAACAGGATTACTGGATGCAGTTTGTGAAAGATTTTTACGGAAAACAGCAGAAGTAAGCTGTTCAATTTCCAGTCCTAGTAATGAGGCAGCTTTTTGCGCATGTTGCATGTGTATAAATTGTGATCTTGGCGCGTCAGTTTGTGTAGCTCCAGCATAAATCAGATGTAGGATTGCCGTAAGCATAGATATGATTGCAGCCTTCTCCTTTTCAGTAAAACGCAGTTCCGAAAACGAATTCAGGAGCTTCAACCAATTCTAAAAAAAATACTAATGAAGTTAATGATGTCGTGAATTCTGCTCGATCTTCCACATTTCTCAATTCTAGAAATAAATTTTTTCATGTCGAATATGGTACCATTATCCAGGAAGATACATTCAGCATTCGAAGAAGACCTGATAGATTCCACATATAAGAACGTATAATGTAGCATACACAAAGTTAGGTATAAAAAAAATTGAACTCGAACTTTTTTGGAGTCAGCAGATGCATCATCGTTTTTCCGTTTGAATGCTGCCACTATTTGTGAGTCAGCCCCTTGCAAAAAATAACGTATTACATGAAATACCCTTCCATCAGTGATACAACGATTGACGCGATTCTTTTCCAATAAAAATGTCTGTATGGAAGCATTCCTGAAAACATCATATCGTACACACACAATTCAAGAGGGAGTATACTTTTCGTAAGAAAATGAACTGAACTGTTACCAAGAGTGTGATAAAAAGTACATTGCTCCTAACAGTAAAATCTTCATGACGATCAATGTATTCTGTGTAAGAGAAAGTGAACTAGTGATCTCTGTGAATAACATGAACAACAGCACAGCAAGCTGAAATGTGAAAAGCAGTCTTGTGTTCCTCATCAATCATTTCTAAGTGGTGGCTGAAGCTGATATCAACAACATCTTGGGTAAGATAAACTTACAGGAAACTTTAGGGGATTTAAGCAGATAAAATAAGATTACCTTAATGATGCCACAGTATCAAATGAAAGCGAAAACATCATTAAAAATCGAGTGGAATTCGCGCCACTTTTCGTTCTGCAATTACCGAACGATTCCAAAACAAAGAGAGCCGATGATACTGTATCATCTGAAACAAGCCACAAATGGAGCGTAAAGCAAATATTAGCACACTTCAAAAAAAAAAATTATAAATTTTGCCAAAAAAGCACCCCTCATTTTCTTTAAATATTGGTAACACCAGTCCCAGAAACTGTAAATTCCCCAAATCAAAATTTACATTATAATCTGGCTCTAAAATTATTCATTTTAAATTATTAACTACTGGTTTCCATTTTTTTTAATTAACTACATTTTAAATTATTTCAAATTTCCGTGTTTAAACTTCGCAGCTTTATGTTTCGTTAAAATATCGTTAGACTGTACTAACTACTAGTTCCCACTAGTCTTAAATTAATGTGTTGAAGTGAAATTATTAATGGACTTACATGACAATGCTTTAGTCCAACCAGCCACTTCGCAAAAATAACGACATATATTCCGCAGCTGCATCGTTTTTCCGCTACCAGATGTTCCCGACAATACGATACACTGGCTTCTTCCAGACATTTGTAAGGCTCTTTAAAGAAGTTGAGATTTAGGCATTACCAAAAGCAACGAAACATAAAGCAACCTGGATTTTTACATTAACTTTACTACGGAACCCACATGACACGGAAAGCTCTACCGGTAAGCTTGCTGCGCAGAAGAATATATGTGTGGAGGAATTTGCTGTCGCCTGCATCCTTTGAAAACAGAAACTGTTGCTGTTGTCTTCGGACTCTCAGTTGCCAAGCATATCATATTTCGTGGCCCAACGTACGTGTAAAACAAATTACTGCCATAACGCTGGCGAAGTACGTGCAGCACACTCGTTTCGTTTATATAGCGTAAACTAGAACAGAAACTAAACTAGAACAGAAGAAGTTAGAAAAAGGAAAATTATTCTTCATGGAAAAGACTGGTTCAGAGTAGAAACTTTTGTTTTTAAAAAAATTTTATGCAACAAACTCATTCAGGATTTATTCAAACTAAGTCAAATTTAAATATTCACTGAATAAATACTCAAAAAAGGTGAAAAAGCAGCAACCTGATGAGGTCTTTAACACGGTCCAGGCTTGATGGATTCGCTTTATCAACGTCTGTCACATCAACATCCATTTCCAAATCCATCACTTTTATTCTCATCCTTCCGTCTGGCAAAGTTTCCAACAAACGCGCGAACGTGAAACCATTTTTATGAATCAACCAACATCGCTCCTCTTCCGGAGTGTCCTGCACCATTTAATTCCTATTACAGTTTGAAGCTTCCTATATTTCATTTCATTTCCTTGTTAGCTCTCTTCCAAAAATTTCACATAAAACATAAAACATCAGGAAAAAAAACTACTGTATTAGTCTGATATTTCGGAGTTGCCGGAAGCATCAGCGAATCACCAATAACAGAGCGATCCATCTCATTCCGTTCGCATAGTTCAGCTAATTCTGGTGCAGCTCGTACCGTCAGTTCAATAGTTGGTCCACAACGCTGCAATAATGGCTATTACTCACTATCTTAAATTCTGGAACTTTACACTTCTGGTCAAAACCAATGAATATCTTCACAGCAATCTTCTACACTCGCATGATCATATATATGCGGCATATCTTACTATTCTGAAACTTAAAGATAATGGATTGAACAGAAAAGTAGAAAGTAATGCACAAATCAGCAGAGAAAAAATAAAAAGCAAAAAGATGAAGGTAACGGACACAATTAATGTTTTTACCTTTCATATTTTAAAACAGTTAAAAGCAGTAAACTTCCTGATATTTCTATGCAACTCCCCCGATAAACTTATTTTTGCATTAATTACATTGTAGAATATTTCCCAATTCTTTATTGAGTACAGAAGTATTAATTAGCTATCAAAATGCAGACTATATTTATTTCAAAAGTGTTTGCAAAATTCTGATAAGGGGAAAACGAAAATATCTTTACAATTTCATATGATTATAAATATATATAT